>JAAAKE020020627.1:0-10393 GCA_010014785.2 Anisolabis maritima | reverse complement strand
ATAATTAATGGAAATATTATAACTTTATAGTCCTTCAGATTATATTTTTTTGATATATCTTTTAATATTAAATTATTTGAAAATAATAAAAATAAAAAACTAACCTGACATACAAAATACTAACCTAACTTATAAAAATAAATAAAAGATTATCAACTTACGTTAAAGTTTAATATGTAGATGATGCTTCAAATTAAATATATAATCTTGATTTAAAGAAATAAATTAATAAAAACACACAGAGACTCATGGGCCCACAAATAAAATAAAATAATATTTATTTGGTATAATAAACACGATAAGAAATGAAGCAGAACAAACACATTTGACAGGAATGAGTAACGTGACTGAACATGTGCATTCGCAAGTGAGTATCCTAACAAGTAAAAAATTGCTAATTTTTTTTTTAAATAAATGTGTAGCGAGAAGTGTAAAATTAAAACAATTTAATAATATTTAAAAAAATTAAATTAATTACAATTTTTAAATTAATATTTTAAACTTTAATAAAAATAAAACATAAAAGCCGCCAGATTTAAAATAAACTAAATAAAAAAAAATTAAAATCACTAAAATTTTTTTGAGTTTGTATTAAAGTTAAAAAAATTTAAATAATTCTTATGAGAAACAAAAAAAAAAAATTAGAAAGGAAAATAAAAATAAAAACAATAAAATCTAATATTTTAATTTATATTAAAATTTAATTTTATATCCTTACCAATCCCAAAAAATAAAATGTTCTAATTTCTAAATCTAATTATTAAAAAAATAATTTGAAAGAATAAATATATAAATTTAATAAAAAATTAATTTAGGTTTTTCTAAAAAAGGATTATTAATAATAATTATAAAAAAAATTATATTATGTATATTAATAACCTTTTATCAAGTTGTGGAAAATATTTAGTTTGTATTTCTAAGGAAAAATTTGATTTTTAAATTTGATTTTTAAATTTGGAGAATATTAATTTATTATTTAGTGAGGGACATACTATGAAAAATAGTTTTAAATGAAATTTCACCCACTCGATGATTCGAACTAATTGGGAGCCGCTCGGATAGTCTAATACAAATTTTAAAAAATTGGAATATCCAGGATGGGAATATGTAAAGCCAAATTGCCTCAATGAATCTAAGCAAGTGCTGTGGCATTGCGAGCGAAACGAAACGCTACGGTTACTGAATAACTAGCTTCGCTGGCATTTTGGTATCCGAATCTAAGAGAACATTTAAAAAAAAAATGATATTTGGTGAAAATTCAAATATTCGACAGTCTTTTTCAACATGTTGCCAATGGAAATTATTGCAGATTTATTCTCCATTTTTTCTCCATTTTTGATGCTTTATCCGAATCTGAAGTCTAAATTTTGAAAAAAATTATGGACAGACACACAGATAAGAGAATACATAAACAACTTTTCTTTGAAAAAAAAAATTTTTACAAAGTAGTATGAAAACTTTATTGAAACATATATAATATAATAAACATCAAATCAAACATATGTTTTTTGTTTCATTTCGAGACTATAAGTATTTATTTTGTTCAAAGTGGGGTCTCTGACTTTTAAAAACCATTTTTTTAATTAAATAAGTAAAATTCGAAAACCGATTTTAATACTAAAATTAATTTCATTTTTAAATCAGAAATAAATATTTTGGTTTAAAAAACTTTTGTCTAGAATTCACCAAAATTCTTGTATGTAAAAAAATTTGGGTCCAGAATTTTTATTTAGCGAAAGGAGTGAGGGTCCCAAATAAATCCTTAATGGTCTTCAGTTTTAACTTATTCTTAGTATAGGGGAATTTTTGTATTGTCGTCCAAGAATTCGAAATCGAGATTTTGATTGTTCTTGACTTTTTAGACCTCCTTGAGTCCGAAAATACCATTTTATGTCTGTGTGTATGTTCATTAACATGATACCTGGAGCACGCTTTAATGTTGATTAACCAAATTTTACATTTTTTTTTTGAAATATGAATAATAATTTCATAAGTTTAAGCATTTATTTTTGTTATTTTGTTATTCTCACCCCCATTGAGTACTCATTTGAGCTTAATATAAATTTTTATTAAAATTATTAAAAGCCCAATTTTTGTATATTTATTTGCCACTTAGAATTTCCCCCTCCCCAAATCAGTGGCGGATTTTGCTGGTTTGATGCAACTGGCTGATAAGTTTCCAGAGACATAAAAATTTTTTCATCTTCTTCCGATATAGCCGCCACAAAATTTTATCTTCCTTTTTTTTACGAGCGTTGTCTACTTAAGGCCCAAAGGGATGCCCAAAGACTGCTTACAAATGTATGAACATTTATTATAATAAAAATATTTGTTAAAATTTCTTAAGAAAAACGGATTTAAAAATATACAAAGTTTATAATTAAAAAGTTTTTTAATGGAATAGAAGCCTAAGGCATAAAATAATTAAAATAAAAAAAGGGATTTTGTTTACGTGAAGGAGAGCATAATCTAAGAAATCATTATTATTAAGATGAAATAATTAACAGACTCTGATTATTAAAATTCGTATTGTTTAATTTTAATTGTAAGGGAAATGAAGCTAGTCAGCAAGTAGAATTCATAATTTTTCTTTGTTCGCTTTTCAAGTACGTACTAATTTTAGGAGGTCAAGGTCAATATTTCCGATAAGATGACAAATAAAAACAAAAAAAAAAATCATATCGGCCATTTGTTTCGAAATACCCTTCATCATTTTATAGACAATTTGAATATTTTCATTCAATATTTCATATTTAATAAAATTTTTTTATAAAATCAATTTTATTAAATTCTATTTAATGGAAAAATATTGTCTCCTCTGACAAGGACTTTGTCTCATGAGTATCCCTAAATTTTGATTACTATCCTTCACAGGGCCCGATCCCAAAAATAAAAAAAATTAAAAATTAAAATAAATAAATAATTGCAAACACCAAACTATCTATTATATTAATAATATATATTTTTTAATTGAAATTTTATCTTAAATTCTTGAATTTTTTTTTAAACACTAAAAAAAAAATTGTCGTAAATTTTAAGTTTCTCCAGAGCCTCATGACGCACCTTATAAAACTTATAAAAGATTACATTTACAATCTAAAAATTACTATTATAGAGTTATTTTTGGAATATTATAGAGGCGAAAAAATTATGATAGACTGAGCTCGACCCCTCTAAAAGATCTAACTGGCGGGGAAGTAACTAGCGCGGTATAATCTCTCCAAGTGAAGGATCAGAGACTCTCGTTGAGAGGGACCTTTTTTGGAATGGAATTAAGATTTCTAAGATTATAAAAATGCCTCGACCGAAGAGAGGTTTTAATAAATTTTAGTTCATTTCTAGAATTTTTTAAAATAAACTCTTAAATAAAAATATATAATATATGAATAATCCTTATTTGGATATTCCTTGTGATTATATAACTTGGGTTCATATAAGAGGAAAAAGAAAGATATGGTCCAAGTGATATGTAGATCTTTTGTTATATATTATCTGCGTGGATCGCTAAGAGTTCGCTTCTCATATTTAATAATTTTTATTTAATCAATTTAATTATTTATTTTTTGATTTAATAAATACATTTTTATTGTGGGAAACCACCCCCTAACCCAATGGTTCTTGAGCATACTCGCAATTTCCTAAATATAAAAAGTATCCTAAAAATATTCTTTCACCTTCTTAGGAGTGTTGGGAACACTGGCCTAGTCCATAAGTCACTTTAAAGTTCCATTTAAAAATTTAATTAATTTTTTTTACAAAATTATGTTAACAATTCACGAGTTTTTTTTAAAGCTATTTATTGATAACAAAATGTTTATATTTCAAAAATTTCAATTTTTAAATGAGAAAATGACACATATGCCGCTCTTTAAATAAGTAGAATATGAGATTAATTTTTTTTTCTGACTTATTAAAATTTTATAGTTCCCGTTGATCTCCCCCAAAATAGGTCATCAATCAAAGAGATGAACTAACAATCCTTCCATTCGATATTTCACTGTCTTAATTCTTTGTATCAAATTGAAAATGAATTCTAATTATATTATAATTCCGTTATTAAACATTATAAACAAATCAAAAATATTTCAGACATATATTTTAACTTTTTCTGCGTTGGAAATTTTTTTTTTTTTCTAAACTAATTTATTTCTCTCAAGGATATTTGGAAACAAAATCATCGGTTTTCCGTGTCCATTTCGTGAACAGAATTAGAAAAGTTTTTTGGTTTATTTAGAATTTTTTTTTTTTTTTTAATGAGGAAAAGTATTTCTCAATGGATGTTTTCTAATTAAAAAATAATTCTGAGAAAAAGCATTAGGAAAAAAATAGTGACATTTGCGTCACGTCTCCCTCTCTCTCTTTCTCTCTTGCTTTCGGGGCCCTAGCTCGCCACATGATGTCACGTCACATAGAATGGATGTCGTGAGATGTAAATACTAAATGGATGGGAGAAACCTCTCCAATGTGGCTTGAATCTTCCTGAGACAAAAAAAAAAAAAAAAAAAGGGAAGACGTAGCTAATCATACTCTGTGGTCTTTCCATTATTTCTTTTAAAGAAAAAATTTCGGATTATTTATTTATTTATTCGAAAAAAATAAATAAATGATAATTCGTTGGATTAGAAAATCGTTTTTTCGATATATCTAATAACCTTTCTGAGTTTTAGCAATAAACAATTAAGACCAGCACCTGTGGGGCAGTTGTCCTGGGCTATGTTTTTGAGGGCGGAAATTTATGATGTATTATTTTTTATGCTACAAGGTATCCAAGATAAATGCTGTGGCACATGTGTAAACAAAGCATGTACTAATCGCAATTTGTGTTTCACTGTCCTCGGCCGGTTTTATCTTAGACACTCTTTAACTATAGAAAACAATCACTTTGTTTTTTTATTTGTAAATACAAAACTGAAAAATTAACCATTCTTTTATAATTAAATTATTTTAATTAATTTTTTTTTTTGGACGAGGTGCAATTTCACAGCTTGCCAAAAGCGTAAAGAATTGTATTTTCGATACTAATTAAGATATTAGCTCAGTCCTTGTACTTTAGAGCTCTTACTATATAATCTAAGGGTTGGTGGTATTTAAATTTTATTGTCCATTGATTAATTTAAAATAAATATGAATAAAAGGCAATAAATTAATAATAGAAAACTTTTTTATCAAAAGAAATATTGGAAAGATTGGTAAATGGCCTCTGATATCAAAAATGACTTTTTTATTTTATATACTGACAGCTTTTTTTTTTTTTTTTAATATATATATATATTCTCTCTCAGGCCTTATTTAGTCATAGTGTATAAAAATAATACAAACTTTTTTTTAAGTATACATTTTACAAAATTAAAATTTTACAATTATACTGACGGCCTTAGCCACATAGTACCAATGTAATAATTATAAAATGAAGACACAATGCAATATAAATTGAAAACAGTAACAATGCAGGAAGTACGAAAAATATATTTAAAAAAAAAGTTTTTCGTTTATCCTTTCTCAGTGGCTATTTATTGAGGTGACTACGGATTACCCGAGATAAAAATGGGATTTTTCTGCTCTATTCATCAGTTTTTCACCATTATTGAATTTGTTATTTGGATTGCCTATCTTCCATTCAAATACGAACTAATTTCCGTATATTTTCCTTATCTCGATATATTCCTTCATTTACATGTGCTTTCCTCTCTCTCTCTCTTTCCACTGCTAGTTAAAACTAGAAATAATAATTATGACAATTTTTTGCTTATTCCACCTGACGGAAATAATATGTTGATCACATGGTTTTGACATTGCCAGCAACTGTCACTATTTATATCTTTGTTTTTCTCATTATCAATGATCACCAGCCAAATACTCAACTTGTACTTGTTCTTTGAAGAAATATTTAATTTATTATTGAAATTATATAAAGGGTCATCAGGCTCAAGCATATAAACATCTATTAGATGTTTCTCAGAAGCTTCTTGTGTGTATGTGAATCGTGACCACGAGTTACGCGAGCTAAGACTGAAATTTCTTCCATTTTTCTATAATCCAGTCTTCCGACTTTTCGTAATCAAGTGTCAGGCTGTGCGTCGAGCCGGATTGTTATGCCAACGCCAACTCTGATGCAGGGGTTGATTGCAATTGTAGTTTTTGATCAATAAAACAAACAAAGCGCGGAAAAATATATTTTAAAGGTATATAAATTTATCTTTTTTTTTTCTTATATTAATTAAATTTTGTAAATTTTTGTATATTTTATATATTTTAGAGATGGAAGGACCTGAGTTAATAAAGAACATTTGTCGGGAATTAAAACTGACGATGTTTATTTCATAACAAAAGGAGGAACAGGGAAACGATTTGAATGAGAGAGAGAGAGAGAGAGAGAAGACAGAGCTGCCCATGACCTTGGCAAAAGAAGAAATAATTGACCACATTGGGGGAGGGAATGGAATGGTCACAGCTGGGGGAATTTAGGCCCAGGTGGGTAATTAAGTTCCTTCCAAAAAAAAAAAAAAAAAAAACAGAAAAATAAAACAAGTTCCGCATCATACACAAGCCAGGCTTCGAAATTTATGGGCCGGTGGCTCCAATTTTTAATCTCCTTTGATATCATCATCATTTCTCAGGTCAATTACACAAGAAAATTTCTCTTCCCATATGGCTCTTTTTTTTTTTTTGAAAGTGAAGTTGACATTTATTTTTCAAAAACAAGCCTTTGTTTTTTTATTGTCATTTTATGACCAAAAGCGAGCGAGCAAAGTAAGATATAAGAAATGTATATTTAAGTAAAAAATAGGATCAATATTGAAATTTTTATTTAGGAATGTACAATTAAAAAGATATAGCTCATTCCAGGCACTATTGATTAATTAATAAATAAAAATGATAAATTATCAACAAAAAAAAAAAATTAAATGGTGTATATTTTAGAGAAAATAAATTTTTAAAATATGTTATGATGCCAGAAAAATAATATATATAAATATAAATTTATTTATTTATTTTCTAAAAAAAATCTCCAACTCTTGATTCGAACCCTACTTCTATTTCCGGACCGATGCTTTATCATAAAAATTAGCAGGAGTTGGGGTCAAGGTTCCTGGGAGTGAAAATATTTTTTCCACTTGCATAAATAATTTTTAGTATTAGTAATCGTTATCAGATTTATTTTGATTAAAATTTCTTTATAAATAAAAAAACTCTCACAAACAGCTGGATATAAGATATTTGATCGATGGTAAAGAGTGCGACCACAGCTGAAATGTTCCATATGTCTTCTCTATGTATAATATTTATACTCTATATAACTTCAGTATTGAGCTTGAGGAAGCGTGGTGTAAAGGAGTGGGGGCGAAGGATTCAAAGCGCGTTCTGGGCAAAGTCGTTTATATAGTAACCACCCATGTGGCTAGATTTTCACAAAAAACTTACTCCCTCCTCCCACTACTTGCACTCCACTAAAGATGTACAATAATGACAAAACAACAGGAGTGAATAAAAAATAAAGCTCTAGAGAGGTATTAACTGTGCTTTATTGGTTAAACACTGGATATTAATAAATAGACTCTTGAAAAGGGAAGATATTGATAATAAGCCCTTATTCTTATTTAATTAAAGAAGATTTAAAAAGGCCAATCGATATTTTTTTTATCTCCGAACTTGCAAAAGTGATAGGTCTTTATGACCTAAAAAATTCAAAAGCTTCAATAAAGTCTCGGTAAAAAAAAAAAAAAACTTTGGTTTCTTCTTAATGAACAATTAAAAGACCTACATAAAATTCAAAATCATCAAATTTCATAGTTTTACCTATTATAAAATTTATTATTTTCGAATTTCATGTATGATCCATTAAGACAAAACCGAAGCGAGATTTTTAATATTCTCTTTTATTAAACAAATCAAATTCCCAAAAATTAAATTAAATTAATTCAAGAATTGACAAAAAAACAACAACAATGATTTGTGTAAATCATTAATTTAATCAGATTGTTAATAGGAATTGGAATGCGTAAATATTGCTTCGTCCCGGTTTATTCTATTTCCTGCCTCCGTTTAAACAGTTGACTTGACACACATAGAACCAAATATACATTGACTTCCTGAAACTTGAAGATAAACTCTTGAAAATCTTTTTTAGTTTATATTAGAAAATATTTCTTTTCGATCAAAACATGGATTTCTGATTTTCTTAAATTTAATTTATTGGACTGTATGTTAAAAATTTTTTTGTTTCTTGAAATGCTGGGAGAATGTATAGGTGAAGTTGGACAAAATTGTTTCTACAATTTCACTTATAAAAATTTTTGACTTGTGAGACTATTTAGATATAAGATTTTTCGATTAATTAATTAATCGAAAAATCTGATTGCCTACCTTCCAAAATGCAAACGCAAGCCTAAATTTATTGCTTTGTATCCAATTATAAATAAATTTTTTCAGGTCGTAGAGCGAACCCTTATTTTCTGAACCAAAGTCATATGGTGTCTGTAAAAGGTGCTGACAATGATGGTGGGCATTAACCAAGGAGTGTGATCCTTTAATGTAAGTATGAAACTCCTGAAAATTCAGAGAAAAAAAGGAAATTTTTTCTTATATAAAATAATATAATGAAAAAATTAAAATGTCCCTATATTATCAAATAATATAAATACAGAATATTTGAAATCTTAATAAATAAAAAATTTACCATAGCCCTGGTATTAATTTTGTGGTTGATTAAATTGGTATCTATTAATATATTTAGATCGGACAAGATAAGGCACTTTCGATTATGGGTTACATCCTAGGAAATTGGTTATATCATAATACATAGCCGTTTGAAATTTTCATTATGGAATGGCTTATATGTTTAACCAACTAATTTAATATTGATTGAAAACAGTAGGATGGTTGGCTGTAGAATTACAAATTTGATTTTTCTGGAGTGTTTTTGACCTAATTACAAATTTTTTTTGGGGTCGAAATATTTTCAAATTTCACAAATAGTAAGGTGGTGATGAGTTTTTATCACTCCACCAACAATCCGAAATATAATCTAATTAAAATAATTTTAATTATTACTGAAATTATCTGCCAATTTTCTAAATCTAATATTTCTAATAATAATAAAAAATAATATACCACTTGGAGTCTTATTATTTCTTTTCAACCTTGGTCTAACGTCGAGGTAGAGATCTCGCTTCTCATTTCAAGGTTCACTGGTTCGAGAAAAAAATCTATTTAAAATATCTTGGCTACCAATTAATTTAAATAAATATGGGCGGGGTCTAAATGTTCTCTAACACCTAAAAATAAAAAAAATTTTAAGCCCATTTCCTCCTTTTAACGATCTTATAATAATAATTTTTTTTAAATAAATTTTCTATGTTCATTGAAGTGAAGTCAATCCCCCACATATGTTCCAAACCTAAAAGGTTAGATTCCAAAAATTAAAAAACTATTTTCATTTTATAACTAAAAAGTATATTTATAAAAATAATTGAAAAATAAAATTTTAATATTTCTTCAAAATAATTGGAGTGGCTAAAATGGCAAAATGAATGCCAAAGGTCAATAATATAGAATAATAATGTAATCTAATGTAATGTAGATTCTGATTTTTGGTTCATTGACAAGTCAGAATGTGAAGAAATAAATACAAGTCCAGAAAAATGTTTTAAAGAAAATTATATTATATTTTTAATCAAAAACATAAACCATAGCATTTCTTAGTCTATGTATCCAAGTCTAAGTAATTTTTATGCTTATGTTTATCTTTTTGTTTAACATAACATTATGATTTCTCAAAAAAAATTTTCTGTACTTCTAGTTCTTCATTTTCTGACTTGTTATTGCACGAAACTCTGGTCTCGAAGTTGATTTTTATTTCTCATTAAATTAAATATATATATATATATATAATATTTTTATACTTATTTTTATCATTAATGGTATGGGGCTCTCGCCCTTTAGCAATTTTCTAGTTTTACAATATATATTTATTTTGTTATATATTTTTTTTAACCATAAGAATAACTTTGGGAATTTTATTTTTTTAAACCCAATGCCTAACCCTGTGCACAGATATAGGTTATGTACCAAAGGTCAGTAGTTCACTTCCCGTGCTGAGCTACATAAATTTATTTATAATATATTAGCTAATAATTATAATTATGTATATATATAAATAATAAGGAGTCTAAAAGGCTTCAGATGCTGAAAAAGACATAAAAAAACCCAATGTTTTTGAAAAAAAAAAAAAAAAAAAAATAAGCAAAAGAAAGGAAATTAAAGTTTTATTTAGGGGGCACGTAACTTCTTGACTAAATATAAATATATAAAAAATATTAAGGAATATATTGCATTGCCTGTTGAGCGAAACCATAGTGCATGATAATTTGTTAAAGAGCAGTGCAACATTCGC
>JAAAKE020020616.1:0-10393 GCA_010014785.2 Anisolabis maritima | reverse complement strand
GTACTGATCTTTATAAAGTCAGGTGTTTCTCGAGATTATTAAAGTATCGATTTTTGCAGGGACTCATTGAGAAGGAGCGGGAGGTGGGGGCTGAATTTTTAATTTTATCTATATATAATATATTATATATATAATCTAGATTTGCTTTTGACGTTGTCTAATGTGTAACTAGAGTTTGATAAGATAAAAGATTTTCAAGAGAAGCTATAGTGATTAGTACCCTTTAAAAGAGAGAGAATGGAAAGATTTATATATTTGTTAATAGTTTTACTAATAGTAAAAGCAACAACTTTTGTTATTTTGAGAGGTCATTTTAATTTTGTTTTACTTAATATAAAAGAGCCAGGCTTTTTTGTTAATTTCGAAAATCCTCTTTTATGTGAGCCGTAAGTCAGTAATCACTACTGCGGAGAAGGTTTTATCAAGGGTTACTTAAAGAGATTCACAAGCGGTGTAAAGACAAGAAAATCCTATTTCAATTAATACCTTTAAAATCAGAAATATTTTTTTTTTATAACTTGACAGAATATCTCCTAAACTAAATTGGAAATAAATCTAGATATAAAAAATATAAATGTGGCCAATGCACCTTAAAAATAATATTTATTAACATTCATAGAACAAAACTATATTGTTGGAGGAATTCTTAATATAAAAAAACGAAAAACACCTAAGGAATCTGTATAACTATTTTGTAAACGCTCTTTTAGTAAGATCCTCGATAATATAAATATAATTTTTTTCTTTTTTGTATAAGTCCCTAATCTTCCTCGCTAAATATATATATATTTATAATTATTAATGTAAATAAATGTGAAATGAAATTATAAAAAGGATTAATCTGGACTCAGTAGCATGTTGAGGGAGGCGACTCAAGAGGCAGCCCCAAAGAAAATAAGATTAAAAAAAAAAAAAAACACTCAAAATTTAAATTAAAAAAACACAATAGATGAAAAATTTCAAATAAAATTTATAATTCAATTTTCAACAAGAGAAATGCAAAAAAATATCAAAGATCCGAAAATGAAAAAAATAAACATTATTTTTACTCAGTGTTATGTTGAGGTGGGTAGGGGGGATCAGCCCTCCCCCTTAAAGCCTAAAAAATTGCAAAGGATCAGCAAAAAATATCAAAAAACATGAAAAAATCACAAAAAATTTTAAGTTTAAAATGAATTTCTAAAAACCAATTCTAAAATACATTTAAAAAATATATTTTATTTGATTCCCCTACCTCCTGGCATTCGTCTATCCCACTATCTATATCTTCCCCATTCAGCAAATTATATTAGAAAAATAGGGGTTTCAATATTTTTAAGAATATCATGAGGAATTAATGGACTTTCAAATTCTTAGTTCAAGGCTACTCAAATTCAATACCCCTTATGACAAAAAAAATTTCAACTTTTACGAAGGAATCATTGCATCAAAAAAGAAGTTTCTCTCTTCAATAATCATGTGTCAGGCTCTTAGCATCAAAGTCAAATAAATACATTTTCTTAATTTATCTTTTAAGATCTGATAATTTTTTCACGCAGATGTAAATAAAGATAAAGTGGATAAAAATAAATATTAGAATTAAAATTAAATGAATGTCAGAAACGCTGTTGACACGTGATTAAAATCTCTAGGGCTTTTTGCAATTTCCATGTGAAATCTTATTCATTTGCACTCTACATCCGTTCTCTCCTTTGATGCTGAGGTCGAGGTTACTTCGTTTCACGTGATTCGCTTCCCGTCCTGAGCGACAAAAATTTATTTATATTATATTGTCTACCAATTAATATAAATAAATAGCCTCCAATGCCAAAAAAAAGAGAAAATGTCAATAAATATTTTATATATAATATAAATATCTTAATAAAAATATTAATATATATATAGACTTTTTTTAAGTCTTTTCGTCATCTGAGACCATATAGACATCAAACGATATATATATATTTACGATACAAATGATCCAGGCATATTTATTTATATCAATATGACTGATAATGTCCTTATTTCATTAAATTCGAAACGTTTCAACAAATTTGAGAGTTTTTATTAACAGGCTCATCATTTGGCTGGTTTATTTCTACAACCATCTGGTAGCCAAGTGCTACCTTGAAGTTGGTAGCACCATGGTAGCAAAAATTTTTACTTGCATTGTAGGTCTATTATTTTGTAAAACATAAGAGATTAATAACTTTTTACTTTTTTATTTTCATTGGAATTATATTAATCACTTGGTCAAAATATAAAATATATTATGGTAAAATTTGTTTCATACTTTTGTTTGTTATAACAAAAAAAAAAAAAAAAAAAATAATAGTAGAAATAATTTAAATATTAATTTATTCTTCATGAAAATCCTTTCCGAAATTTAATCTCATTTTCATATACAGTAATTTTTTATGGAATCGAATAAAACGCTTCTTAATAAGCCGTATTTTCTCTAATTACTTTGAAAGCTTTTTAATTTTACATTAAAAATGAATATATTAATTGAACATCCTGTATACTAATAAACAAAAAGCGCATTTACATCACATTTTGTTTAAAAGTTATTTCAAAATTCAAATGGCAATCCGTCATTTCACTGGTGCATTATTTCAAAAAGCTTTCTCTCTCTCTCTCTCTCTCCCATGCGTACATTTAGGCCAGGGGGATGTTTTTTAATAGCATAAATATTTACATAATCAATGGTTAATGGAAAGAAGGAAGGGGAGGGGAGGGTGGGTCTATATATTTGTTCATTTAATTATATGGTTGTGAGTTAAGAAGAAAGGTGAACTTTATAAGTTTTCATTAAGTTTCTATGATGCTCCCAAGAGGCGGCTAATGGATGAAAAAGATTTTCCTTATATGTATTCATGAGAGAGAGGCTCTCTCAAAGATTAGTGCAAATTTATCCATTATTATAAGCCCGAATCAGAGTTAATTTAGATTTCAAACAAAGAAAATAGTAATTGGCGACGAAACATAAAAGAGGCGGGGCAATTTATATATTTAAAAAAATTTATTTTTTGACATCTCAAACCATTTAGATGATTTACAATATAAATTAAATTCGATATATAATCCAAATATATTTATTTATATCCAATTGATTTAAGGTATAACTTTACTTATATTTACTTTAGTATTTTAGTCATACCATACATATTTAAGATTTCGTAACTATCATTTATTTTTATTTGATTTTTTTTTCTTTTTCGGGATCTGAGACCATTTAGACTCCTTCCTTATTTATTTATATTAATTGGTTACTTAAATTTTTATTATATTTAGAAAAAAAAAAAATATGGGGTAACGAAATCGAACCGTTCCATTAAATTTTTTATTTAAGCGAAATTTCGTTTTCAGATGTAGAGGCTGTCCTAGATAAAACCGGCCCCAGTCTAGTGACACACACATTGCGATCATATTATATATCTATATGCTTTATTTATATATTTATACATATGACACAGGACTGGGGCCGATTTTATGGTGGACACCTTACGTAAAGAAAAGTTTGTTTTTTAATTAAATTAAATATAAAAATAATGTTACCTTTATATCGTTATTAATGTTTAGTGAAAACATCCCTCTAAATTAACGTGTATCTAATTGTTTATATTAAGATAAACTCTGTCCCTTGGTGCAGGGTAAAGGTTTTGCTTCACGTATAAGAGGTCAGTGGTTCGCTTCCGTCCTGAGCGATAAAAATTCATTTAAATTAAGTAACTACTAATGCTTGGGTGGGAATAAATCAAGTGAAACGCGTGTAAGTCCATTTAATTTACTTCCTCCATTGAAAAAATTACACATACATAGCTCATTAATTGAACAACAAATTTTAAAAATTATTGTATTTTCAAATAAATAATTATTTATATATATAATAATTATTTATTTGAAAATACAATAATTTTTAAAATATATATATATATATATATATTATATATTAAAATATTTATAGTACAACTGTCACATTAAATGTGTTTGTGTGGAATTATTACTAATATACTATGTAATTTCAAAATTAGGGTTTCTTTTCCAAGATACCATCACTGATGAATAAATACATATATACAAAGGTATTTTTCTAGGTGAATAGAGATGAATAAATTTTAGAAGTAAATATTAATATACAGGAAGGATTTATTTATAATTTTGATAATATCTGGATATATTTTTGTATTTATAAATCCTTTTTTTTTTTTTTGTTATTCGAGAAGAAGGAAATCAAGCACAATATAATAGTTTAAAATTCCTATATTTCAATATGCTCACTATAAGAGATTTAAGAAAGATAAACTTTAAAATTTTTTCCCAAAATAAAAAAAATCTCAATATAAAAATATAACATGGGAGGTCCAAAAAAAAAATGAAAGAATTCTTATAAGGAGAGTGAAAAGAAATTCGAAAATAATTTTAAAATATACGTTTTTTTCTGCTTTCCTTTCTCTCCCTGGGATAGGGAGAAAAATTGAAAAATATGATAGGAAATAAATTCTTAATCTGTTTGTGAGGCTAGTAAAATAATTTTTAAAAAATTAGAATCTATTGCCTGGTATATATAATAGGAAGAAATGACTGGTATAAAAAAGTAAGGGAAAATGTCAGTCTTAGCTCAAGAAACTCGCAGTCGGTAAACCATGTATCTCCTTAGACTCCTTGGTTCTTTAGGATTATTTACTATTGTCTATTGTAGAAGGCATTATTCAATTTTGTATTATTTAATATAAAAGAGAATGTTTTGTTAAATTAAAAAATCCACTTTGATGTTAGTTAAAGACTTTTGTCAAGCGTTAGTAAAAGGACTCCAAATGGGGAGGATAAAAAATATTTTCTTCAAACGAAATATACATTATTAAAAGAGAGGAAATTATATAATATATAATATATAATAATAGTAGACGTATATGAGTTTGAAATAAAATTATTTTCTTTGTATTTGAAAATCCGAAAAATGTGATATTTTATTCTCCTCTCTAATAAAATTTTATATTCATTGTTTCCGTCATATTGATTCTAGAGCGCATACTTTGAAAATTTTACATGATCTTAAAATCTTTTTTTTTTTTTCTTTTTTTTTATTAAGATGATATTTTTTTAATCAATTCATATTCCTAAAGAAAACGATGAAGACAAAAAAAAAGAAGAAGGGAATGATAAAGACAATAAAAAATTTGTGCACGTTCGTCCTTCCCCCCATAAACAAGGAAACGACTTGTGATTTCCGGTAATGAAGATGTTGATAAGCGTTTGGCTGGCACTTCCCCCTCCACCTACCAACCACCCACTCATATACACTCACACTCTTCCAAAGACCAATCAATTTCAACGGATATATATGTCTGGAAATGCCTGTGCCGATGTCTGGACACGACGCAGCCGGTTCAGTTCGATAAACATAGCGAGCAAATCACTCACATTTATGTTTGCACAAGTTAAACATAGTTTATAATCTTGATGTTGTTGGTTGGTTGGATGTTGTTGGTCGGTTCACCACCCTCCCTCTCACTCCTCATCCGGCAAATCAAATGAACACAACAACATGCCTCTATAAAATTCCACCCCCACCCATTCACCACCCGCTCTTTTGTTTGTATATAGTTCAATTTTTTAATGGGGCTTATGAATAATTCGCTTTTATAGACATAAACCCCCAAAAACCAACATAAAGGAGTTTTATCGAAATGGACTTTTTGGAAATGTACCATATATTAGAATTATTGAATTAAATTTCTGTTTTTTTGCTCTTTCTCTCTCTCTCTTTTATTTTTATTATCCCCGCACGAAAAACGAAGAAGACATATTTAAAATGTTTTTATATAAAAAGGGAGAAAAATAATATGTATCAGTTGAAAATTTTACTCCAGGATTCCAGTACTTCATCAAGAGGAACTACTATAATTATGGCTATCAATTAATTTAAATAAATAAGGACGTAGTCCGATGCCGAAAAAGACTTCAAAAAAAAAAAAAAAAACTACTATAATTTTTTTAGAAATTATAAAATATTTACTCTCTTTCATATGACATGAGTTAGTTTAAAGTTATGGTAGAATGACAACGCTGACTGAAATCTGGGATATCATTATCAAGAAAGCCCGCGCACAAAGCAATTGAGTAAATTCGTAGACAATTAATACTATTTTTAAAAACATATTTTCTTTTTTTTTTCATTCCTTTCCCTTGCCATTAAGAACATCTCTCTTTTATAAAAAAGTAAGAAGCGCAGAAAAGACGGTAAAGGATTTAAGATGAGATTTTTCAGACTATTTTAAAATCCTTAAGACAGTGACGAACTCTATGAGGAGGGTAGAGCAAAAGGAAATAAAAAAGGCTGCCTAAACCACCAAGTAGGGATGAGAAATTGAAAGAGTATCCCGACTAAACTTGTGATACGCCATTTTTGATACAGACTGTAAAAAAAATATATATAAGAAAGAATCCCGTTAGTTATTTTACCTCTCCACCCCTATATTTCATGAGGTGTTTAAATTAGTGTTTGACTGGTGGAAGGTAGTCATCCGAAATGACCGACGCACTAATGCATTTTTTAGAGTGGATAATCATCAGGATATTTAACAACTGCGCATACCCCCTTCTAGAGGAGCGCATGATCAATTAATCCAATAATGCATTAGTGAGTTTGTCATTTGGGTTGCCTCCCTTCAAGCAAGCAAACATGAACTAATTAGTGCACCCTATGGTATATAAATTTATTTAAAAAAATTAAAAAAATAATAATCAGGAAGAAAGTATAATAACTTGTGATTTAAAATTCACAACTGTTGATTTCAATTCTATTAAACCAATTCATTCCTGATATATTTTTCCTTTTTTTTTTATCAGATAACTTTGCCACGCTTTTAGAAATAAATTCCAAACTAGGCTCGTAGCGTCTGATAGCAACGTCATCAGAATGCGGTACTCAATAGACAATTAGCAGTCTGTCATGGAAAATATTTTGGGATTATACTATCGTATAGATTAATAAATAGACGCTTTACTCATTATTAAAATAATTTTTAATAACTTAAGAGATCTAAATCGTCTTAATTTAGAAATATTTTATTATATATCCCTATGTAGAGTCTTTGTACTTTAATCAAATTTTAGGAATATGTTATTTTTTAAAGAATATCCCAAATACACTACGTCAAAACGTTTACTAAATAATAAACCTGACCTAAAATAAAAAAAAGACCCTTCTTTCTCTCTGTCTCTAAAATAAATAAATTAATCAATGTTTAAGTTTTATTTTTTTATCCGTGGATTGATGGGCGAAAGTTTTTTAAGCGCTGGACACGTCCCAGGGTCAAATTATATTTATATTTTATATATGACGAACCGCTATCAAATTTATATATAGAAAAGAAAAGGAGAGTTGAGTATAGTATAGCAGCCGGGGGTGCAATTGGGTCCCAGGGCCTCCCGGGGGCCGTAGGGACAGGCGTACGTGGGTGGGTGGACACGTCCGCACACAATATTCCTGTTGCCGTGTCCATCTACAATAAAGCAGAGAGAGGACAGGCATTACGCCAGGAAGTAAGGGCCGCCACGTACTGAATTAAGAATTGAACCGGACAAACAAACTTGTATGTGCCCCACCTCACTTTTTGCTCTTTTCTCTCTGCTCTCTTCAGTTACGCCCCTGCCTCCGCCTTCTGCCCTTGCTTCTGCCTCTGCCTCCGCCACCCTATATATACACATCTACGCCCAACATTTGCACACTTTATAACCAACCAACCACCCCACCCCCCTTCATCGGATAAAATATGCAGTGACACGATTCAATTTTCAACTTTATTTATAATCCAATGGAATCAAAAATAAATAAATAAAAATTAATTGAGAGAAAAGTTAAAATTTTAACGATTTAAAATAAAAAAAAAAAAATTAAATAAATATAATAAATAAATAAATTTTACCTTTAAAATAAATGTTTTAAAAAATTTTCATTTTCATGTTTGCCTTTTACTACCAATATGAAATTTCTACATTCTAAGTAACATATTAATATATATATTGTCCTATATATATATATATACTATATAATAAAACTTTAATCAGTCACAAACACTTTAACTGCAAAATTAAGTGAAAATGTAAAATTTCCTCTAAAATTTAAAATTGTTATTTTTAAATCATTAATAGGAAAATATCTATAATACTTATTAACTATTTGATAATTTATTTAATTTTAAAACAATATTTTATGATGGAACGCCATCGTAGAAATTGTCAAAAAAGAGAATTTACTTTACGAACATAAGCCTTTAGAAATAAACAATTGGGGTGAAATTGATGTGAGTCCGTCCGACTCTCCTTAACGGAAATTAAAGTATTTTCATTAGTATAAAAATTTGAATAAAATTTTAACTGACAAAAAGTAGTATGATAATTTTATTACAATTTCACTTTCTGAATTAAAGTTGTCATTATGTCAATAATATAATACAATTTAGCAAATCCTTGTCTTGAATTAATTTAGGCATCAAATCATAGTTATTTAATAAAATATTCTGCTTTAATTTCCGTGAAAGAAGAGAGATAGAGTTATATTATCCCCCTGAAATGTAATTGGTCAACTTTTATTTCACCTTAATTAGGGGAGGTACATGAAATCCGAAAATCTTCACTTTTAATAATAACTAAATCCTTATGAAATTTAATGAATTAGAATTCCAGCTCTTCTAATTATCCATCAAGACGAAACAAATGATACAGATTGTCCAATTAAATACTTTTGAGGGTGATCAACAACGATCGGCTTGACATACGATTTTTTTTCCTCCATACCCCGCAATTATTCTCAAGATAAGAATTTTTACAATATTTTTAACAATTCTGTACTGCTAGATGTTTGGTTAAATTTTAATTTTTGGTAACGGTGTTTTGATAAATAATTGGTGGCGCAATTTTTTAATTTAAATTTATTGCACTAACACTAAATATTGTTTTTATTTTTTTTCCAAAAGTCAGTCTTGGAACGGATTAATTGATTAATAAAATAAAATTTTAAAAAACTGGGCTTTGAGGTACGAACTGCGGTCGGGAACGAATTAAGTTCATAAGTTGAGGGATATCTGAATATTCAAAATTCATTAAAAAGCAAAAATAAATAAATCAAAATAATAGTTTTTTGGTATAATATAGTTTATTTAGAATTAGAGGATTAAATTTTCGTGTTTGATGAAATAGATTATAATATATACAAATAATTAACTAAACCTGGAGACCAAAGTTTTTTTATTGTGGGGGGCAAATCAAATAAGGGAGAGTCTCGTTTTTCAAAAGTAATTGGCATTTTTAGTAAGCAACAATGAGACAAAAATTCTTTTCTTGGAATTTTTTTCTACACTATTCAATTACTAAAAATAATAAGTACAATGTTTAAGAAAGAATGAAGGGAAATATATCGGTGAGGCATTACGACGAGTGACATATTCTTTAAAAGAACAATATGAAATTTTCGGACTAATACGCTCCTTTAGATAGGCCCCCTGAGGTGTTCCCAAATTCCTTATTTCTGTCCAGCCTCAATAATCTTTTTTATATATAAATAATAATCTGAATAATTTGAATAATTATAAGAAAGCAAAAATATCAAATAAAAATAAATAATTTGTAACAATTTAAAATTATATTTAAAATATAAAGACTAAAAATAAGTTAACGAGTCTGTCGAGAATTTTCTATATAAAATATTGAATTTATTATTTGGAAATAATATTAAAATTCGCCATTTTTTCTTTCTAATTTCTCTGATTAAAAAAAAAATTAAAGTATGTAATTTAGTACTAAACGAATAATAAAAAAAAATAAGTAATAATAATATAAAAAAAAAAAAATAGAAATTCGAGTTCTTATATACGTATTTAATAAATTTTTTCCCATTGGTAATGAAAGGAAATAATAATAATAGGTTTATTGATCCTCTGTAGAAAATCTTGGAATCTCGAAATGGAGATCGAATGGCAAAGGAGGGGCAGGCAGGGAACCTGTTTGCTTCGTTTAAATATAAATTACCTCCCAGTCGAGGAAATTTCTTTCTACTAGTTGCTTTCATTAATTTTTTCTTTTTAATTAAATAATTTTAATATAAAATCTATACATTTTTAATTTAACAAATGGATATATTATAATAATTGCTTAAGAAGTAAATAAGTTTAAATGGAGTTAAAGTTGTATTCAAAATTATTTCAATCGTTGCCATAACAGCCATGATACCATTTTATAAAAATTAATAAATATATATTAATAACGAGTTAAATAGAATCAAAATATTTTAAAATAGATATCATAATCAATGCCAAAATACTATTTGATTGGGGGGGGGGGGGGGGAACACAGAAGGGATCAGGATTTTGTGCGTTGTTTTTAGATGTTGTTTTTTCTTTTTTTTTTTTTT
>JAAAKE020020572.1:0-10394 GCA_010014785.2 Anisolabis maritima | reverse complement strand
TAAATAGGACCGCAATTTTAAATCTATTTAATTTTTTATAAATATTTTACTAATTTTTGATAATAAAAACGTTTATGTTATTCAAATGACAATCAGGTGAGATGGGACATAACAATTTTTTGGAATAAAATAAATATATAATATGTTATGAAAACATTGACCGAATTGAATTTATCACTTTTTTTTTTTGGAAATTTTTCTCCAATAATGAGTCAATTTTATAAAGTAATATTTTGTTATGATGTCCTAATGGATACTTTTTTCAATTGAGAAAAAAGCGCATAAAACATTTTTAATAAATAAAAATAGTCCCAAAGGAAAAATGGTATTCAACTTTTGATAGAAGGCCTCATTAAAAAAAATCAATTTCACGGGACGCATCAAGAAATTTTATAGGCTATTGATTTCATAATAGGCTTGTAAAAATAATATAAAAATATAATAATGAAAATTTTAAACCTTTTGGACTTGAAAAGAAATTTAAAGAATTTTTTTTTATTATCGGCTCTAGGCCAAAGTCCAGCTTTTTGTTCAATAATATTACATTATCAAACATTTAAAATTGAAATATGATGTAAATACATATAAATGAAAATGTATAGGAAAATATAAAAAAATTAGATAAAAATTATTATATATATGAAAAACAATCAAAATGAATATCTGTGAAAATACTGAATGCTATGGAATTAGTTAAAAACGATATACAGTCTTGGAAAGCCCTGAATTAACTTTTGACTCGTCCAATACTAAAGGCGCAAAAAAAAAGTCAATGAAGAGAATTTCAAAAAGAACGAAAATAATGAAACAAATTTTTAGTTATCAGAAAATAAAATTAATAAACTATTTTTAACCCAGTGACTAAATAAAATTTTTTTCTAAGTTTCTACTTAATATATATAGTTCAGTAATAAAGAGATGAATGGTATGTATCTTTAATACATCTTGATTTTAAATTAATAATTTGTTAGAAAATTAGTCTTAATAGGGATAATGTTTCCAAATAATTTCCAAAATAAGAGCCTGTCTCTTTTACTCTTTTCTCCCTTTCCACCCTTAGTACTATTTGTGTGATTCAGGGTGCAAATAACAGATTCAAGTCTGAATAAGGGCAGAAGGGACCTCAGGCCCCTCAAAGGGATCCCTTGCTCATGGAAATAGAAAAAAATCACGTCAGGATATTTAAGTTAATTCCCTTCATTTATTTTATTGCCCTCGTTCTTTTTTAATAATAAACTCCTAGATAAAAAAATATTTGTTTTTTTTTCTGGTTTATTTATACATAAATCTTGGAAAAAATTTTATGTCAATTCTCAATTCAATAGAAATTTTTTGTAACAGCTATAAATTAAAGGAATAGTGGGCTACTAGTTATTATATTTTTCGCCCTTGTCTAAATTCATGGAATATATATATTAAGCTTATTGGGGTAAGGAAGAATAAAAGAGGCTTGGGGGATAATCATATAAATTATTATTAATTTAATCGAAGAAAATAATAATGATAATAATAATAAAAGAAAGAAAATTGGAATATCTATATAATTTTCATTAATTCTTTTATAATCCATAATCATAGAGAGAGGTAATTCAAGAATCCCAGGGGGTCAATTAAAAACAATGGCATTCGGGTGCTGGACATTGTACGACCTCGTAAAGATCTTAATGTCCTTTAGGGGAGGAGGCCGAGATGGAAGAGGCATAACCAACCCTTACAAAGGGTGGGGGTTGATTCGAATCTTGCCGACGTCAGCAGGAAATTAGCTACTTGCTCAAGCCTCCCCCCCCCCTTCTGGTACATACACTTCCTCTTGATGTATAATCTCCATCTCATACAACTGCCCAAATATATCTCTCACTATATGCCTATAAATATATGATGCCTGCGGCAAGGAAAACGTTGACTTAAAATTATCCGATAGTAACGATTGAAGCATAAAATAGATGACCCTTTTGTATTTGGGAGAAAATTTAATTTATTTCATAAATTAAAAAGAAATTAGTTTCAAATTAAATAAAGAGAAATAAAAAAAAAAATATCAGAGATATTTTTTAATATTTTAGTCAAAAAAATTGACAATGTGAAGAATTGCCACCAGAATTGCTGTTGTTAATCAAAAAAAAAAAAAAAATTAAAAAATATAAAAAAAATTATTTATTTGGAAATGTAAGAATAAATTATTTTTTTTTATAAAATTATTGACTATATGATAAGTTGCATAAGTAAAATAAAAGCTTGAGATGGACATTGAAAATTTAATTTAATTTTCTATAAATTATATTTTTAAGTTTCAATGAACGTTCTACGCTTTTCTTTTAATTAGCAATATATATTGAACAATTTCAAAAAATGATTTTTCTCTTTTTGTGCATTAAAATAATTTTTTAAAATATTAATTTTTTTTTTGTCTTTCGACATCTGAGACTCCGTTCTTATTTATTTAAATTAAATTTTAGCCAATATGATTTAAATAAATTTTTGTCACTCGGACGGGAAGCGAACCACTGACCTTTGGTACGTGAAGCCAGACCTCTAGCTCTGCACCAAGGGACAGTGCTTTTTTTAATTTTAATCATTCCAATTTTTTCTTGATTAACATCAGCAATTCTGGTGGCGGCTTCTTCACTTCGATTGTCATTTTTTTGACTAAAATATTTAAAAAAATATTTCTTTAATAATAATACTTTATCTTTATTTGATTCTTAAAAAATTTATTTTTAATTTATGAGATAAATAAAATTTTATCAATTTTCTCTCAAAAATGATATGTCATCATAAAAAATTATTTTCTTTTTAAATGCGTTTTTTTTTTTATTTTTCACTAGTAAAAATGTCAAAAAGCTAATAGACAGCTTCTCTCGCTGACCACTATAGATGCTGCCAGCATTTCATATCAATTTTTAAATATAATTTTTTTAATATTTTTCAAGGAAGTATTTGAAATTTATTGTTCGTATTATCGTCATCCTACCCAAACATAATTGCCACTCGTTTGTTTGCTCAGGGTGTTAAAAAAATGACTAATCCAAATGAGACAAAGCAAGTGAAATAAAAACGTTTAAAAATTATCCGAAGCCTTTAAAAGAGAGATGTACTTTATATAATTATTTAGTTGTAGTTTAATGGCTGATGGCGTCTTATAAGTTAATTAATTAATCATATTTTTTAACGAACACATAATTGGTTTGCGCAATAAACATTGAAGTTAATAATTATTTAAGTTAGATTGTATGTCCAACTTTAGGCTCGAGAAACTAAGTTTGGATTTGTTTCGTTGTACGATAATCCCTAACTTGATTGTTTCTTGTACAATCTGTCAAACTTATTCGAAGCATATTACCAAAGATTATCTGGGATTATTGAGGTAATAATTATAGGGAGGGCATTTTTGAAATTTTTAAATAAGTAAATTTATAATAAATAACTCATTTATTTAAAAAGAAAAAAAAACCAATACGAACAACCATTCAAGTATATACCATTCCCAGTGTAGCTTAATTTTTATGATCAAACAAAATAGAATTAATTTTAATATTATAAGAGCATCTTCAAAGAAAAGAGATTGACTCAGGAGAGAGCTGCGCTTGCCTTCTCTCTCTTCCAAATGCAAGAAATTTTAAATAAAATGGGAACAATTTTCCCTAAATTTTAGAAAATATAAATTTCGTGTTTTTTACCTTAAACTTGTAAATGGACCACGGCTAGGGTTTCAATTTTACAAATTTAAGGTAAAAAAAAACCATAAGATCGCGTAATTTAAATAATTTTAATAAAGAATAATTTCACTTTTTGTCTTTTCGGCATCTGAGGCCATATAAACATTAAACGGTATATACTATATTTAATTACGATACAATGATCCAGGCATCAACCAAATTGGTATCCAATATGATTTAAATAAATTTTCATCGGACTGCCTGCGATACGAACCCACACCTCTTAGCTTTTAAGGTTATCAATGGCAATATCTTTAACCTCTTGGGGCTAGTGGGAGGGGGGAATAATTTTATTAATTAATTAAATTTTTAGATAGTAAACCTTGGTTCCTAGAAACAGACAAACCATGTCAGGGGAGAGAAAGTAATAACAGTTAGGTTATATAATTATAAAATTCTTAAGTACATAGAAATAAAAAAATAAATAATTAAAATCATAAGGATTAAAACTAAAATACCTGGAGATGTAAAGATTGGATGTAAAATGGAATTAGAGGAAATAATTCAGGAGCAAAGGCATCATTGGTTAAGTGTCGAGATGGCATCCATCATGGCGGAGGAATACAAGACTATTTGTTTTCAGGGAAGCTGATAAGCGTGGAAAGTTCAAGGGATATAGGCTCCTTGGCTGGCTGAGCCTCTACTGAAGACGAAGAGAGAAGCAGTGGACGCTGACTCCCCCGTGCTAAACAATCGAATGACGTCACATCGAGCTGTAATCCTATTGGCTCAAAGATTTCAAACAATCCAAGGCTAAATGTGAATAGAGAATTAAATGTATGTCTTTCTATAAGAGTAAAACAATAATACAAGTGATTTAAAATATAAATATAAACACATATATTAATAATATAGAATTAAAATAAGTCAAAATAAGTGAAAATAAAAAATATCTTTGGTTATATTTGTTTTAATTAACTTTTTCTCATATAAAAAATAACTGCAATGGGTTTCAAGGATTTTCATATATAACGTTAACAGTAATTATATAACACACGAACCAATATAGGTGGCGATTTTTCCATTGGGTATAGCATCTTCCAGAGCAGGCTAATAATTATATTTTTACTGCGGTAGATTACAAGCAATCTTTATGGATAAAACGCCAGTGGACTGATTCTCGTATTCTTATTGGGCAGAGAATTATTATAGGAAAGTCTCGTGACTTTCTTGTCACCTATTTTTATATACTCTTCCTATTGTTCATATATATATATAGAATATTAAATTGATAAATATATTCTTCTTTCATGTGAATATTAAAACGCTTTTTTATGAATACTTAAAATGAGAATACATATGAATACATTGTATAGGGTGGTGTTGTTGGGTGATAAATGAAAAACTGACATCCCTCACAGTTTAAAGCTATTAAAAGTTAAATGACTACTTTTTAAGATAGGCCACACTGATATTGACTTTTCAAAAGCAACATTCATTGATATAATAAATTCAATAAATGTCATTGTAAGGAAGGAAATATTTAGAATACGGAGGGGGTGAATATATAAAAAATTGTTCATATGAAAATGACAAAGTTAGTTTAGATTAATAATCTTTTGACATTTCTCCAAATTATTTGCCCCCCTCCCCCCTCCCCTTGTCGTGTCCGCCTACTTTTCCCATAAGAGAAATTTGAAGCTTGATTAATGAGGATTCAGGACTGGACACATGAAAAAGGGTGTTATAAAGCATGCAAATGAACAAGTGGAGGGGTGTGTGATGGCCGCTAAAGAAAATGCACACGCCCCGGTTATTTGGCCAGTTCTCATTAATATTTCAACGAAATGAAGTCAGCAAGCTTATTTGAATTCGTAATCGTCTCCCCCCCCCTACTACCACTACAATTCCCCCTCCTCAAAGCTTCTCTGTTGCTATTCCAAACAGGAAATTAAGTGTCGCCCATTTTTAAAATTTCCTTGATCCATTTTTCTCTTTTTGTAGTATATAAAAGTGTTGTTATCATTGTCTTCCTCTCTTCCATTATCTTTCCCATTCTCTCTCTTTTTTTTTTTTGAAGTTGTTATTTACTTAGATCGATCAATCACCCCCTATCTACGTGACTATTAATAAAGACAACAAGAAATAAACGTATACATTAGTATTAATATATACATTTTTTAAGATATTAACTGATACATCAATCTTACCTTATAAAAGAAAACATTTGTAACTAAAATATCGTTAAATTAAACAAAAGCATAAAAAAAATAATTTACCTCTTTTGGATATATAATCAAATAAAAAATATTAGAATTTGCACACAGGGGTAGGCAGATGGGACCCCCTTCCGACTAAGACTGGCATTCCCTCATCGAGCCTGGCTAACTCCCCCCTTATAATAGGAATAAATGGGTAAAAGAAATATTGAATAATTGGATTACCATAATCTACTTGATTAATTATTAAATATAGATTATTAGAGGCATACAAAATTTTTCCCCTTTTCTTAATACAGGTCAATAGATGCATAATTTTTTTTTTTTAATTATATTTATTAACATTATTAATATAATTGATATGTAATTTTTAAATAGAATGTAGTGAGGAAAAATTGTCGCTTTCGAATTCCAAGAAATTCCATCTCCCCCCTAAAAGTCTTAAACTGAAGGCCAAAAGATGGGGCATCTTTCATAACCCCTCCAATCAAACCTCCCATTTGTCTATAGAAAGGAGGGAAGGTCACTTCTCTTCTGCCTCCCTTAATCTCTATGGAATTCCGAAAATGGCTCGAGTCAAGTAAGAATAAACACAGACTTCTTTTCCTATTTTCTTTACTCAACAACACAATTATCCGCCGTCTTGGATTTTAATGATTATTTCAAGAATATATTTCATTTATATATTAATTAATATTAACCGAAAGATATAAATAAATTTTAAAAAATTCACTTCAATGTGAATATTTTAATTTTAAAGTTTTAAATGTGTAATTTCTAATCTGTGGAATTTTGGTAAAAATTTGTCCAGTTTTAGATCTCCCAATGATGAGTGAAATTAAGAAAATTATCGGAAGTATTCTTGACAATACCAGTATCTTTAATCTCTCGACCCCAGGGTGGGGGTATAATTTTCTTTTTTATAAATAAATAAAAAAACAAAGCATGTTTAATCTAAATGTTTTTTTTTAATTTTTAATTTTATTGCTTTCTAAAATATCAAAAAATAAATTATGTGTTAATATCTTGACGGGCGGTTAATTGAACCACTGAAGAGTAAAAGTAAAAATTATTTTATTTAGCATTTGTTGTGAGTCGGTGGATCAAGTGATCATCTACTCCCTAGAAGACAAACCTGTGATCTTCAGCCTATGCCTCCGCTTCATACATTGAATATTAATATTTTATATCTAATTCAAATGAATAGGTCATGAAAACTATTAAAAATTATTTTAGATTATAATATAGTCTAAGCGTATTACTTATTGAAGTAATTATTTAACAAAAAAAAAAAAAAAAGAGGAACGGAAAATAAAATACATTTTTAACTTTTTATTTTTATTAATAATTTCCGTTTTTTCCTTACCTTTTGAAGCTTATTTTAATCTCCCCAGTCGAAATTGTAAGCAGAAGTCAAAAAATGAACTAACACATTTTCAGAAAAAAAAAGGTCAAACAAAATTGTTCCACTAAATTAAATATTGTAGGTGACGATATTTTCTGGCTAATAGTAAAATAAGATACTTTTTCCACTCCAAGGAAAGATTCCTTCCATATACTACTTTTCTCTAAGAAAGGTTTTTACGTTCCTAAAAATTAGGGGAAAATAGAATTCGCGTAAAAAGAATGAATGACTCCCTAGAAAAAAAAAAGGTTGGTTCCCAATATACTTCCTCATATACGTGTGAAAGTACTTAAAGTTTGAACCAACCGAGTCAAAGTGTTCCGGAGACTTCAAAGTCTCCTCAATTATCCTTAATTTTGAGCAAATCTACGAAGTTAGAAATATCTCAAAATTTAATTTACTAATATTTGATAAAATACCAAATCGATTATGAATAAAATATGACTTTATTGCTATAAATTATGAGAGATGGACCCCAATGCATATATTAATATGTAACCAAAATATTCTTACTAGGATTGTATCTTTGTACGAATTTTTCAGCCGAAAAATTGACTCATGATGAGCGGAATTTCTTACAATGGACGAGTTTCATTCAAACGCCGCTAGTTGGCACTGACCACCAACACTCAGTTCAAGCGTTCATCTCGTGAATTGAACTCGTAGTAAGAGAGTTTAAAAAATAATGGATATCAGATTATTATTATTATGCTATTAAAACAAATGGATAAATAAGAAATTTAGAGGAAGAGAGGAAATAAATAAAAAATGCTATTCATTGTGTAAAATTTTCTTTTTTCATTCGTTTGTGTTAGAAAGTAGTGGGAACTCAAAGAGGGATTCCTTCCAGGATAAGCTCTACTTTAACAAATAAATAAAAATAATATTATTTATATAAAATATAATATTAGTATTTTAGGATAGTGAAAGAAGAGATTTATTTAAAAAAAAAGACATTTTGTCAACACATTTATTATCGACATTAAAGAATACAAAAAGCATTTGAGTGTTAATTTGGCACCGATTTACAACTACTTTGTAAAAGAGTGCTCATTTCTCTATTTAATTCTGATATGTCTAGATGAAAAAAACATGCAAAATAATAGTTTTTTTTTTTATTATTTTTTTATTTGGTTCAAACATACTTAAACTGTTCTTATTGTAATCATTCATCCTTGTTGACACAGCCAGGCTTAGCCTAAAATAGTTCAAATCACACGTTTACGATTACAAATTTTGTTTTTTTTTTCTTTTATTCAGTTATTATACCGATAACTATAATTATGAGAATATTGAGTAGGCCTCTAAAAATTTATACATTACATAAATAGACTTAAAAATACCAACAAATGAAGCCCGAATGTATGCGCGGCTGTTTTCGTTGAGGTGGGGCATGTCACCGTTATTATGGAACACATGACACATTTATGTACAAACAATTTTTTTTTATTTAATTATTTATTTATTTTAGTTAGATTTAAAAAACACCAAAATTATCGAAAAAAGTTCCAATATTATAGTGCTGAGATTTATGTGATGGTTTCATTCAGGTGTGGCCAACTTGTTTCTTAATATAATCGACATATTTACATTTATTTATCTATTATTAGACATGCCGCGAATTAAAAAAAAAAAAAACAAAGCCCCTATTTTCATTCTTAATTTTTTAAAATATCCTAATATAACTAAATTATTCCATCCAAGTGGTCTATCAATTAAGTTTCCATTAAGATTATATAACCTTTTGTCTATATTGATCCTCTCAACCATAATTTGAACGGTTCTAATTTATGTAAAATCAAGTACATATTTTTCCTTTTTTTTTTTTATTAGTTAACCTAACCTCACTTTTAAATAAAAGAATAAAAAGAAATAAATATCAAATTCTGTTATGATTGCAATGTCATCATGACGAGACACCCAAAAACCAATCAGAAGCCTATCATGGCAAACATTTTCTGATTATAATAAATGAAATAAACAAATGGTTTCAAGAAAAAAATTGTTTGCTAGCCAAAAATAAATATTTTTTCCATCATTTGAAGCATCACGCATGCGCAATGCCAAAAACCTTCTACGCATGGATGAAGCTTGAAGCCCTTTTATTAAAAAAGAAGAATTATTTAAAAAAATATTATTTTTATTAACATGAATACCAAAAAAGGGATAGTTGAAGATTTTTCGTATTCATGTTAATAAAAAAAAAATCGATTATGATCGAATCACATTAGCCACTCCTGGTATAAATGAGCGCCCGGAGGTTGGGAGCAAAGGGGTAGTTTCCACCCGGACTCAATAAAGAGATATAAGAAAAAACGATTAAAAAATGAACAAATTTTACTTGAATATATGTATATATATATATTTATATTATTTATTAATGAATTGATACTCGTACCCAGCCGACTGCGGACGCCCATACTATTTGATCAGGCAACAGAATAGAGTATACATTGATCTAATTTAAGGGGCTGACTAGTGAGACCACTGCACTGATTGTCACTCGGCAATGGGAGAACGCGCGGGTTTCTCTCTTATCATAACATTATCAGAATAATAATAATCATTTGGCCAAGAAGAATTAGTGTCCAGGGAAGTTGTTTTATATATATATTTTTTTTTTATATTTTATTTTTAATATTTCAATTATAGAAAAAAATTCTACTATACTAATTTATTTACAATTGGGGTAAAAATTGTCGTTTCTTTGATTATTTTGAGAAAAAACAGAAACACCTAGCGCGAAACAATTAGAATAAGTTTTATTATAATATATAATATTTTAATATTACGCATATATAATAAGTGAAAAAATTAGATTACGTAAATATACAAGAATGATAATAATATATTTTTTTTTTGTTTGTTTTAAATAGCGAAAAAACTAACTTGCATTTTTTTTAAGTCCCATTATATCGAGTTTGTAAAACATTGATATTTTGGCTGTACATGGGGGTGGTGTGTCCGTGTTTGCTTGGGCCGGCAAACAGACGCCGCTACCTTATATATATATACAGAGATTATTTAACTAAGAGATATGCAACAAGATTCTAAAAACGTTTTATTTTTTTATTTATTTATTAAGGATTTTTTTTTTATTACGATTAATTTACG
>JAAAKE020020561.1:0-10396 GCA_010014785.2 Anisolabis maritima | reverse complement strand
TTCAGCATCTGAGGCCATTTAGACTCCGTCCTTATTTATTTCTATTAATTGGTAGCCAATATAATAGAAATAAATTTGTGACACTCAGGACGGGAAGCGAATCACTGACCTTTGGTATGTGAGGCTAAACCTCTACCTCTGCACCAAGGGACAGGGCTAAAGTGGTCTTATTGATGATGTCCAAATAGTTGGAAGATATCTCTTGAATTCCATTCTCTTTGAGTTGCCTAATTAAGTCTAAAGATATTTATTTTTAATCTTTTTAGTTTTTTCTACATCTAAGGCAATATAGGCTTTAAAAATCGTAATTATTTATTTATTTCAATTGGTATCCATTTGTTTTGTACCCCCTTAGTCCTCTCCCCCTTTCTAATGGTGATTAGAGTAAAAAATTTGTCGAGACAGGAATTGTTTTCAATGCACCGAAGTCTAGAAACTGAACATAATATGGAAATAGTAGTAGAGTCACGTCAGGTCCTCGTCAACAAATCCAGCGGTCCAGCTAACTGGTGGTCCGCAGAATTATTATTCAGTATTTGCACTTTTTGTTTTATTAATAATTAAACAAAAAAAAAAAAAAATATTCTAAGAAATTCTACTATTCTGAATGACAATTTTTGTAAGTTTTCATTTGAAAATTACAAAATTGCAATCATATTAATTATATTTGTTGGAAACAAAAGAGCTGTGACATAATTAAAACTCAGCTCTTCATCTTGCAGTAACGTCACTGGAACAGCTGAAAATTGATCAACTTCTTAGGAACAATCAAATATTTTTATAACAACTTTTAATGATTATGTTATATATGATTAAATAATCATTTATAATTTTGTTATATTAAATAGATTCCTACTGCTGCACGTTCTCAGATCACTATTTTATAAATGTATCTTTTTAAAAAATTCATATTAGTGGTCCGAGGGATTTTATATTCTGAATTCAACGGTTCTTGAGGTGACCACTGACATAATTTTTTATGTTGGACAAAATTTTCAAAAATCCTATTAACTTTGACCACTTAAGCTTGTTAATTGAGAATGCTTTTAAACATATTAATAATAGCAAAGAATTTTTTTTAGTATCATGGGGCCACATAGACGATACAAATTATCCAGACATATTTACATGAATTTTCATCGCATTCGAACCCACGCCCCTTGGCTTTTAAGATTATCAATAAACAAAGAATGAATTATAGTTCTATGGAGGACAGATGTAAAACTTGCATCATCATTTATCGCTATTAATGTTTATTCATATTTTTTTTTTTTTTATAAGTAATATATGATTTTTGTTGTTTTAAATACAAATCCGTCAACTGACTTTTAGGCCATCCTGTATATTAAAAGAAAGTAATATTTTTAATACCAAGCGAAATACACATATATAGTTTGTTTTTTCTGTTAAATAAATAAAATATTTTCAAATTTATTAGATATTCTTTGAATGAAAGTCAGAAATTCCAAAAAAAAAAAAAAAATCCCACCCACATTTAAAGGAATTTTTATTTTGTGGGTGTTAGTTGTTGTGTGAGTGTGAAAACGAAGCAAAGAAAAGGTGTTGCTGATTAGATAAACAAATAAATGCAAATAGATAAATAAAAAAAACAGAGAGAAAGAGAGAGGAGGCAACATTTGAATTCAAATCATCTGTCTGTCTGTCTTATTTAAAACCTCTGCCTCATAATTCTTCCAATTTAATAGAGTTGCCTTTCCTTCTCTCTCTCTCTCTCTCTCTCTTAAATGCTGATCTATCGATTGGCCAAATGTCACACAAAACTTGTCCCCATCCCATTTCATACATACAGGAATACATTAACACAAAACATGTTGTTGTTGTTGACGATTTATTTTCTATGTAATCTAATTTCAAAATCTAAAAATAATAAAAAGAACTTGTTTCTTTTCCTTTTTATTTTTTTTTTTTAAGACTATATTTTAAAATAAAATCTTCTCCTCACTTGGAAATTTCCAGAGCCGTCGAAGGGGGGGTTCTAGTCAACATTTGATCAAGTCTTAGAGCAGAGTTTTCACGGTCTAAGGATCAATGGATCGCTTCCCGGGCTGAGCGATAAAATTTTTTTAAATTATATTGGCTACGGACGGAGACTAAAATTAACGCTTTTTTTTTAAGTCTTTTTTGAGGTCCGACCTTATTTATTTATATTAATTGGTAGCCAATATAATAAATAAATTTTTATCGCTCAACACGGGGCTTGGGAGAGCTCTCGACGGCCCAGTTGGGTTTTATAAAAAGACGAACACAGCCAGGAAATAAATAAAAGGATTAAATTTTCAGTTGACGTTTCGAGCGCGCACACACACACACACACTCTTGCTTAAGACCACCAACCTTTCGGACTTTACGGAGACCACTAAATTTAGAATTTGAAATCCTGAGGGCCACTAATATGAATTTTTGAAAAAAGATAAATACATTTGTAAAATAATAATCAGAGAATTTGCAATTTATTAATAGGAAATGCATCTATTTTATAGAACAAAATAGAAATGCTTATTGAAAATTTAAAGGTTATTACAAAAATTATTTAAAATTTATTCAAGTATTTCACATTTTGTTCCTGCTTGTTTGAAAGAAGTTTATCAATTTTTGACTCCAGTGCAAGATGAGTTTTAATTGTTGTCTGTAACAACATCATTTATTTTTTTTAACGCGATTGTAACTTTGTAATTTTCATATATTAAAAACATACAAAAAATTTAGAAGAATTTCTTAGAATATTATTTTTGTTTAATTATAAATAAAACAGAAAAATAATACCCACATTTTTCTGCGGACCACAAAATTTTCATACACAGTTGACCACCGCTGTTCTAGTCAACAAAAACATTTATTTTAAATAAAAGGAGATTTAAATTTACAAATATCAGCCTATCAAAAATTATTACAAGTACAAGTCGATGTACATAAAATATTTTAACAAATTCATTTTGAATAAAAGCATTTTTTTTTTATGTGTGGAAGAGTTGTTGACCCCCAATGAAATTATTTTAATTTTTTCATGAAGATATATATATATACATTTCACCAATCCGATTAAGGAAATAAAAATTTATAAAATAAACTTTAAATTACGCCGCCCGCCTTCAACCTCGCTTCCCTGGGCCCCCCACTTGATATTTAGTTTTCCCAATTAGGAAATTTGACCTAAAGTCACCCCTAATCTCGTACCGCATCTATCTCTTACCTCAGATAAATAAAAAAAAAGGGGGGAGGGGGCAACAAAGTTGCAACATGGCATCTTCTGGGAATATAAGAAGGGACTCTATCGAATATGCAAGTCAGGTCATGTTGATTTTTAGATTATGTTGTTAAATACCTATTCATTAAATGAAAAGTCCTTAGAATTTTTTTTCATTTGGACCGAGTAGGCCCACCAACTGGGTTCCCCGTTTATTTACCCGAGGTGCTTTCCTGTACGGGACACACACCTCAAACCCAGCCGACCTCTGGCCTTAGGCATCTATAGGCACCCGGTGAAGTTACTTTATTCACTAAGACTAACTTCTCCTCCTATATTCATTTCTAGCTAGCTAACTACTCCTATATCTAATTCCACCCGGTCCCTTTCAACCAACCTAACCTATACTAGGGAGGATGTTCTAGTTTGAGGAGGGACTCTCTCAGCATTAAAATTTTGACCATACAAAATTTTATTTATTAAGAAAAATAATTTAAATAAATAATAATAAATAGAAGAAAAAAAGTCAAAGGGATTAAAGAAAATTCCCGTTTGACGTATATTTATTATCTTATACGACTCCCATTCAACAGATTGTTATGAAAATTTGTCAAGGACTAAAGACAAACGTCTTAATTATTATCACGGAGTTTCGAAAGATGGGGATGCCGAGAAATTTTGCTGGGTCTTTTTTTCGCTCATTCACTTCAAATTTTAATAGGCATCCCTAGGGCTATAATAATAGTGTCAAGTTTCATTCTTTTTTTTGATGAGTGGTTCCAGAGATATGAGTCAAAATAAAACTTACACATATATATTTTAACTTATGCCCGCCTATTAAGATTTTTTTGCATTTTTGGTGTCCTTTTGACTAAAGATATTTCAAAAATTAGGGGATTAAATTAAACTTTTCTTTTACTATTATAAATTATATAATAGTAATAATCCCAGCTATTGGGCCACATGGTCAGTTACAGTTACACTTAGCCCTTCTAATCAATAAATTATTTTGCACTAATTTATATCACTGAGAATTAAATAAATAAATCCTTTAATTTATTTAAGAAACTCTCCTAAATCCCACCTTTACTTGTCAATAAGTGATGGGCAAAGTTAACCACTCGGTATAGTCCGATCGACTTGTTACTCATACAAAAATACGAACCCTTAATTATCTTGCTGAAGATGACTATTTGAAGCCAGAAACCAACGTTAACAAAAAAAAAAATGATTTCTTCCTTCAAGATTGAAGGAAATATTGAAGGATGAGCCTCTTTTGAGTTACTCGATTTTTTTTTTTTTTTGCTTACACAATGGCCAGTCAGTTTCCTTCACGTTGTATGTTTGTATTTTGTTGATTTGGCTTATCAATATCCAAACAAAAATCCTCCTCTCTACGCCCTTGATTTTGTTTCCCTTTCTCTCTCTCTCTCTCCTATAAAAAAAAAAAAAAAAAAAAAAAAAAAAAACAAATCGAGTTCAGTATCTTTTGATAATTCTGCTCTTATGAACTGAGTTCAGACAAAAAAAAATTTATTTATTTTTTTTAATGTTTACATGGAAAAAAACATCCCTGAATTGCGTGTTATTTCTATTGTTATTGTATATATTTATATAATCAATCAATCAATCAATCAATCAATGCAATCGCCAAAAAAAAAAATCTATGAATTTCAAACTCTTAATTAAATACAACAGCCATCAAAAAAACATCAGATATGAATTAAAATACCGTATTTCCGGGCCTATAAGTCGCACTGTGATTAAAATTGACGAAAAATTCTTGAATCAGATAGAAAAGGATCCAAGTACCTATTTTAATAATAACATTTTATACACGTTTTGAGGTCCCATGAGTCTAAAAAAAATGGGTCTCGCAAAATGGTCTGTCTGTGGACAAGATTGAATGGCGTGGTAGGGGGGGGGACAAATTTCCAATAAAATATTTTTTTTTTAATGATTCCAAGACGTTAAATGTCTTAGTTAAAAATCGCAACAAAATTGTAAGAATCATTTTTAACTTTACTGATCAATTGAAGGTAAATTTAATGTAATCGCAAAAAAAATTATCCATTTTAGAGTGGATCAAAAGAGAAAGCTGCACTGTTCAAAAAAAAAAAAAAAAAAAAACCATTTCATTGTATAAAATATGCACGAACATCTGGTTACTTTTTTCCTGTCATGCGAAAGGTCTCGGCTCGAGATCGAAACGTCGACTAACATCCTATTTTCCTAGTAATCTGTTTTTATTATCACCTGGATGCATCCTTTCCTAAACTCTCTATTAAATACAACAGCCATCAAAAAAACATCAGATGTGAATTAAATTACCGTATTTCCCGGTCTATAAAACGCGCTGTGATTAGAATTGACGAAAAATACTTGGATCAGACAGAAAAGGATCAAAGTACCTATTTTAATAAAAACACTTTATTCAAAGAAAACGGAACTGTTACATTAAAAAATTAACAAATACATGAGCGTTTATTCATCGTAGAATTCCAGAAATACGTCATCACTGCTGCTAAATCATAAATCACTTTTCAACCCAATATTTAAATATTTATACCCTCGGCCCATAAGACTCATATTTTGGAGTAAAAAATGTGCGTCTTATGACCCGGGAAATACGGTAAATATCTTAATTTAGAATCTCTCCTGATATTTATTAATAAATGATCGGCAAAGTAGTAGACTTGTTTTACCTTATTTAGCCAAGCTGGACCGTGATTTCGAAAGACCGCCCTTGATCACAGGGCACAGATTGTAATAAAATCCTGGCATTGAGATTAAGTTAAAAAAAATCCATTTTTTTTAGTGAGATTTTCTTTTCCTTTTTTTTTTTTTTTTTTTTTTGACATATTGAAGGAAATAAATCTTTTGTTGAGAGGGCCATGTGTTATTGAAATTGTTATTTGGCCTTTGACAGTTCTATTTCTATTTTTAGTGTGAAAGAACAATACTCGTTCAATCTATATGATGTCTGGTTTATGTATTTAGAAAATATTGAGAGAGAGAGAGAGAGAGGGAAATAAACAAACAGACGGAGGCTTCTCTCTCTTTTTCTATCTCTCTAAACATTTGCTCTTTCAAACAAAAATACGTACAAATTAATCGATTGATTACATTTAAATGGCGTATTTATGACTCTATTTATTTTGACTCCAAGGCAATTTATTATAGTGGGCAACAAATCTTAAAATCTGATCGCGAGAGAGAGAGAGAGAGAGAGAGAGAGAGCGACTTCCTCAACTCAACTCATGACTCACTTAAAATGAAAGAAAGTGGATAAAATTACTCTAGCAAAGTGTTTAAATAGTTTCTATCAAGAATGCCACAAGACTTTCCTATTGTTTGTACTTCATTTCAAGTTCAAAATACAAGTTTTATATTTATCGAGATAATGCTTATATATATATAAAATTGTTCTATTCATCATTTTAAACAATTTTTGTTTGAGAAAATTTATTAATCCTCTTGGCTGAATTTGTTATATATATATCTTAATATACATAAAAGTTAACGTGTGAATAAATATATGAGATTAGTAAAAGTTGTGCGATCTGCTTAATCACTCCCTCTTTTTTTTAATATTTTTTTTAGAGTTCCATAAAAAAAAAAATTTGATAATAATAGATGAGAAAGATTCTCTGAATGAGGTTAATATATAGACAAATTTATTGGAAATTCAATGGACTAAAATTTTTCTTTCTAAAAAACCCAGTGTGACTAAGCACTTAACACAACTTCCTCTAACTATATTTTAGTCTCCCTGCAATATCATTTCATGTAAAATAGATATCGCCAGTTGCTAAAATGATATCAGCTTGATGTCCTTTAGAGGCTATTTTTATAAATAAATAAATAAAAAAACTTCCCCTTCCGGCACAATAAGGAAAAAAAATCTGGTGTGACTAAACGCACACCAGATTTTTGTGTCAAATCAATGTACAGTCAAACATGTCCACCGGAGTGAGGATACAATTCGTTTTAAATGAGAGAAGGAGCAAGCACGTTATTTTTGTGAGGGTCAAAAGCACCAAGGAGCGGAAGGGTTACAGGGAAGCAATTGCTTCCACATAACGTAGGGCACTAAAGTTTTTTTTCTTACTAAAGATTTTCAATATTAGTTTATACCCATTTGGGGATTTTTCACAATTCAGTTCTCTTTCACACAAAAAGTTATGTAAAATTTGAGCCTTCAGTGATTACCCCCCACCTCTATTCTTACCCTTTTACGACATCTGAGGCCATTTAGATTTCGTTCTTATTTATTTAAATTAATTAGTAGCCAATGAAATATAAATAAATTTTTGTCGCTCAGGATGGGAAGCGAACCATTGACCTTTGGTACGTGAAGCTATGCAAGCCCTCTAGTTCTGCACCAAGGGACATCTTCTCCTCCAAAATATTTAAATTTCGAAAAGCAACCAAATAAAATTTATATCAGAGCTGAGAAAAAAAAATATTTACCAAAAACGTTTTTAGAAACGTAACATCGAGGTCCGACGCCTGGATCTCTCACCACCCACGTGACAGCTCTGAGAGCCTCTCAGCTCTTTTGCAAGGCAATTCATCATCAGGTTGTTTCACTTTTCCCTATCGTTGCTTAACCACTCTGAATTTAGCGTGAAGGAATTATCAAGAGTAGTAGAATTGGAATTGCATGGTTAGGACTTATATATGGAAAAAACTAGGCAACGAAGTTGCAACACTCTCCCGCTGGTGTAGTCACCATATCCTCTGGGGAATATAAGATGACGCCATGTTGATTGTAATGTTATTTTTAGGTTATGTTGTTTGTATAAATAAAGATCTTTTCATTAATTGAATTTTTAAAAAAGTCAAAGAGATTAAAAATGACATATATTTATTATCTTATACGAATTTTTTTTTTAGAATAAATCCTCTCCCTCTCAACGAATTGTTATGAAAATTGGCCGAGGTTCTTAATTATTATCACCCAGTTTCAAAATATTTAGCCAAGCGGATGCGGAGAAAATCCTCATGCGCGATAAATATTGGGTGTCTTTTTTACCGCTCTCTGCGGACCAATTCGCTTCAAATTTTAATAGCTTCCTAGGCACTTCTAAGGCTATAAATATATTAAGTTTCATCCATTTCGGATGAATGGTTCCAGATGTATAAGTCAAAATAAAAGCTAGTCATACACAATATTTTTTCTGCGTTTTTGGACTCCTTCTGAAGCATAAAAGGGGGGGGGGGGGTTCAAATTTTTCATAGTCATAATACTTCCCCTTACTATTATATATAATAGTGTAATGCTTGGTTTTTTTTCCTATCTAGGCTTTGTAGACGTTTCCGTTGCCACTTCCTACCTTCGTCTGGATACGGACAAAGGGAAGAGATGTTTATCTTTTCTACATCTCCTTGAGGATCTCCGGGAAATATCATAATCGTGCTGATTCTAAAAATTAGACTATTTAAAAGAGTCGGAAGACGCGACCGAAACGTCGACAAAACCATGTTTTTTCAACCGAGCCAAATTAAATATTTAAAATTATTTATTTATTTTATAGGTATTATGAAATTGTGTGTGATAATCAACCAGGACACGAAATAGACTAAGATGGAGGGAAAAAGTAGCTAGTAGTAGAGGGAGGGGATGGAGCAGCAAAAATCTGGTGTGAAGTACATCTCTGTATATATACCGCTAGCGAAGTGTTCGGCTGTCCGTCAGAGAAATTTAAGTAATTTTCCGTTGAGTTAGAGCTTATTAAAAATATGCATAGCTCAGCAAATGTTTTGGCTAGGATCACAACGCTCCCAAGTAGACAACTTTAAAGATATTTTCATAATGCTATTTAAGGTTCATAAGTTAAATTTTTTTACAATTACACTACCCTCAATTAAAAAGATTTGTTGTAGAGAAAACATAGGGGAGCCAGGGGGGCGAAATTCCCTAGCTTAGTAGGCGACGCAGCTTTACTTAAGTAGGTGCGGTTGGCTATGCGCAAAAAACAGTTTTTTGATGTTTTTACAAATTGCTTTAACCGAATTTGGGGCAGCCCGCCCCCGGGTCTGCAATATACCAGCTATCTTGTTAATTCATTGGTTCTTTCCCCATGCGTGTGAGACGATTTATTTCTTTCGGATGTTATGATAATGGCGTTTCTCTTTCTCTGTTATTTTTAAAATGAATCTTATATTTTTCGCTAACTTACTAACAACTAACGGTGCGCCCTGCATGTTTGCTTTTGCTTTTCCAATCTAAATATTATTTTTATTATCACTTATATAATAATAATAAATTTGACATTTCTGTCAATATTTTCTAACTTAATTTCTAGGGATAAATATTTTTAAAGTCAATTAACAAACGTTAAGTGGAGTGGAGGGAGAGGGAGAGGGAGAGGGGGGGGGTGGAAGAGAAAGTAGGTTACAATTAGTCATATTTCATTTTAAAATTAACTTAAGTGAAATTATTTTTGTTCATTTTGAAAATAAAATCTTGACAAATATTATAATATAATATAATAAAAAAATCGACAACGAAGGTGCAACACTTTCCCGCATCATTAGCCCCTGGGAATATAAGTGGAGGCGAGAAATATGTAATTTATAGTTTAAGGCAAATCGCAAAAAAATCGATGTCGAGATTTCAACAGAAATACAGGTTTTGTAGTCTCCTGAATCTAAAAAAAAAAAACAATCTGGTGTGATAAATGCACATCACAAACAACTTTCTCTTACCCTTAGGTAAGGAAAGATGAGTGAAGTGCTGTCACACCAAAATGAACTGGCTATGAGTCTATGTGTGAACAAGATTTCTTAAAAACAAAAAGATCTCGCGGCTGAAATTTTATATTTAGATATCCTTGTCGCTTGCAGATTATTCATAATATCGGCTCTTAAAAAGTTCGCGAGCGCCTAATCATTTCTGGGATACCGTTCCACATTCTTACTTGCTGACGTGCTGGACGTTGATGTTCTGTGATTGGGCATCTCCCCCTGAGAGCCCTGGACATAAAAGAAATCTTGACTTTCTTAAAATGTGGGTCGCTAAAAATTTTATCAAATTTGATACTTCTTTAACTTGAGTGATTTCTAAGAAACGTTAAAATTTGAACTAATTTTATAAAAAAAAAAGAAGTATCGAGAATAGGAAAAGTGAAACGGAACAAGACTACTTTTCTTTGCGTATAAATATTTCAAATTATTTTAAAATTT
>JAAAKE020020560.1:0-27932 GCA_010014785.2 Anisolabis maritima | reverse complement strand
ATTGGTTTGCTTCAAAAGACGAACATTTCTATTGGCGTGGTATCCACAAATTGCCAGAAAGATGGCCAAAATGGTCAATACTTTGAATAAAAATCTTTTACTTTCCCATTCAAAATTAGTGTTTCATTTTCACAAAAAACGCTCACTTCATACCGGTATACCTGGTAAATGTTCCATGAAAAATTATAAAAATTAATTGAAGTCTAAATATAAGCTAGTTAATCTCATAAAAGGAAACGTTCATATAAGAATCGATCTTTCGACTTATATAACATCTATCATATTTAGTTCATTTCGGAATATTGTCAAGTACTATAAAATATACAAAGAAAATAAATGGTCAAGGAATCGCATAACCAGTAGTGTTGATGTGTCGATTGTTGTTATCTTTCAAAATAAAAGAATAAATTGCCCTGTCCTTTGGTGCAGAGGTTTCGCCTCACGTTCCAAAGGTTAGTGGTTCGCTTCCCGTCATGAGCAACAAAAATTTATTTATATTAGAATGGCTACCAATTGGTAAAAATAAATAAGGATGGAATCTAAATGGCCTCAGATGTCGAAAAAGGCTTAAAAAAAAAGAAAAAATTATTTTTTTCAACATCTTGAGACTCTGTCCATATTTATTTAAATTAATTGGTAATCAATATAATTTAAACCCCGGCTGGAAGGCCCCGAGGAAAAGGCTGTCAATCGATCGCCGATAGCTACCAAATATTTTCTAATTACAATTTTTTTTTTTTTTAAGTTTTTTCGGCATGTGAAGTCATTTGGACTTTTAAACGATATTAAATAAACAAGATTACGATACAAATGATCCAAGCATATTTATTTATATCAACTGGTATCCAATTTGATTTAAATAAATTTTCATCGGACTGCCGGGGTCCGAACCTACACTCCTTGGCTTTTAAGGTTATCAAATCTGACAAGGTCAATATCTTTAACCTCTCGGCCATGGGGGGGAGGAAAATAATCTATAATTGTAAAGTCTAATGGTTACAGAAGCCGAAAAGGCTAGTAAGAAATAAAAAAAAATATATTCTTTATATATTTTATTGTTATTGACAGTCTATCGCAGTTGGTACTGAAGGTCAGGTAGGTCAGTTATATCTATTATAAATCTGTAAAGTTAGACTCGGAATTCTTGGTGGTTTCATATTTCTGAGTTATAAATAACTTAGTTTTATGTAATTAAGGTGTTATTTTAAAAATTCAGAATTTGTGTTCTGTTAAAAAGAAAGTTTGGGCAACGCTTGGTAAGTTATATAAACAATTTTTTATTGATAAAATAATAAAAAATTCTTTATTTTATGTTCTTATGAAGTATTCTAAAATGATCGATATATATATATAATGTAAAATACCTTGGATTGTCAGAAAGACGAAGATAACATCGTACGACATGTTTAAGAAGTCTGGCAGAGGGTTCTTTAGCCAATGAGAGAACCATTTTACCCTAAACAAAATGAGAATTTAATTAAGAAACTATATTATTATTTAGATAGAGGATGCAAGGATCCACCAGGAGCATAAAGTTAAGAAAAAAATAATGAATGAATAAAATGAATAAAATGAATGTGATAAAAATTATGAAAAGGTATATATATGTAAAAGAAAAAATTTAAATAAATTCCTTTACCAAAATCATAGCGACATGAGAGAAGCGATCATAAGTTTGGCAAATATACGATAAGCCAGAATCATCCAATAAAATTTTTTGAAGAATAAATGTTGCAACAGTTTTGGAGAGTTCTGATCCACTTTCCATAATACGTAAACAAAGCGGGATAATTTCCGTTGTTAGGAGAAAAGTTATTACTTCTTGTTCATCAGTCTAAAAAAAAATAAAAAATAATTTAATTTTTCTAGATTTGACTCCAATTGATTGATATTAATATAAAAATCAACTTTTTTATGTAAATTTTGTGAACTTATATATTTTGTTAAATAAATAAAAATATTGAAGGAATCTGTGAATAAAAAACAAAAAATGTTCTGAAAACTAAAGTTATAGTTCTTTTAATCGAGATTTTTTTTAATCTTGAGATGAATTGGAATGAATATGGGCTCAGGTGTATAAAAATTAAAAATCTCAAATAAGTCAATTTCATAAATCGTGATTAATTACATATTCAATATGCCCTTAGATTTATGAATACAAATTTTATTTTATTTTAATAAAAGTCATTTCAATTCATGATATTAACTCTACTAAGGCTATAATAAAAAGTTCAAAAATAAAAATAATTAATTTCTGTAAAAACAGAAAGAATGTTTTACTATTTTCTCTGAAATTAATTTTAAAAAAATTTTCTATGAATTTCTATAAATAATAATAGAGCTGATGCTTTAAATTAAATAAAACGAAAATTCTAGATGAATAAAGTAGAATGTGTCATCAACATCATCATCATTTGTGATCATTTAGTGATGAATTTTCAATAAATGACTAATAAATTAAATAGGTTAAGCAAAATGTATTGAATTTAAAGAAGATTAAATATAAAATAATTCACATTTTTATAAAAAAATAATTATCTCATGTCTCTCAACTGATATCTAGTTATGAAAGTATGTTGAATCAACAGTGACAGGAAATATGTAGAAAAATAACTGAAGTGAAAAAGCAACAATGAAAATGAATGAAAAAAATTTACTTTGACAAGTGCTCCGATGACACCAAGGCTTGTAAGCCTTAAATATTCAAATGGTCTAGTTTTGCTGACAGTATGCAAAAATGGATATAGAAATAAGGGCACATGAGCAGCGAGAAAAGAGCTTCTCGTTTCTGGATGTGACGCAACACATTGTAAAAGAGCAAGTGCATTGCAAACACGGTTCGATTGATGAGCCGTTAAAGTAGCTGGATTGATAGCAGGATAAATATTCACTATTTCTTGTAGAAGTGCGGCTGTGGTACCAAAAGAATGCCAGAGCATTGCAGCCAAATCAGGAACCACTTCGCGCTTTTTGCTAAAAAAAGAAAATTCATAAAAATTTAGGTACATATATAATAACGTATGTAAAAAATTTTAATATACGCTAAAATTTTTGTCTTACATACTTGAAATCAAAAAGGAATAAATAAATTTTTAGGTGAGAAGAAAAAATCATTGAAAATTGAAAATTTATTTAAAAAGACGATTACAGAAGGCGCTTTTTAATTATTATTATTATTATTATTATTATTATTTACTAATATTAGATCTAAATTATGAGAGCGGTAATTACATCCATTACTCCTAAACGACAGTGATCTTAGTGTAAGGTGTCAAAAAAAAATGTGTCAGGAATCATCTTATCTCATGATGAGACAAAAAGTATTCACAGTACGCAATCTCAAGTTCCATCATCAAAAAGCTGTATTAAACATCTATATATACTGTATATATTATATATTAATTTAGAATGATTCCATATATATATAAATATATATATATATATATATAAAATATCCCTACGCTTAATTTTCGATGTGTTTTGGAAAATAATTTGAAATTATTTCTTAAAAACTTAATGTTTTGGACTTAAGAAAATTATTTTATTGAAATAATTTATATTCTCTCTCAATATAGTGAAAAACTACAACTTTCTCTCTTTCCATAATAATTAATAAAATAAATTAGATATATAATGTATATATATGAAAGAATGTTGATTCAACAATGAGAGGAAATATATAGAAAAATAACAAGTGAAAAAGCAACACTCAAAATATATATACGTTCCTTTAGAAAAAAATGTAAACAAAAGCACAAACATATTTTAGTTCACGAATAAGGATTCGAGGGTTTATTTCGTAATAATTTAAATAATGAGTCAGAGAAAGAATTGCAGTCAAAAAATGCTGTGTATTTTGCGTATAACTCTGTTTTAATGAATATGTGGCATAAAATTTTTTTCATGAAATCAGAAAATATATATATACAGGAATATGGGAGAGAATTTTGACATTGAAAAATATCTTCATTAAAACATTATTTATTTTTTAAAATTGATTAGTAGTTAGTTGCTGTTGGAGGCTGATAAAGGAATAAGATTGCAGCAAAAAAAGAAGCCCTTGGATGCTAAAAGCCGAAAGGAGACGTTCACACAAATTTATTGATCCAGCTTCTGTCACTTATTGGCTATTTTTTAAAATAATTTCAAAATTTTTAGTAAAAACTTTTTTTGGACCAAGGAAAATTATTTTTTGAAATAATTTATTTTATATAGTGTAAAACTACTATAATATCTGTCAAAGCTTAAACAATTTATATACATGTCAAAATTCTTTTTCGACTTCATATTTGGTTTAAATATCGAAAGGGTGAAAGTGAATTCTAAGGGAGGTTGTCATATTTGGACGTCACTAGGTTTGAAGTTATGTATTAAGCTTTGAGTTTATATTAAAATCAAACCAAAACAAAGAGAGCTCAAAGTGAGCTTTAACCCAAAGAGAAATAACAGATTTTCCACTTACAAATATTGAAGGAATAATTTGGCGTTTAACACCCACTATATATTATTAATTAATACATACTTTTTAATATTTTATACACTTTAATCAGGTATTTTTTCCGTGAATTACCTGAGCTCGAGTAATGCATTTTCGCGAGTTTCTGGATTTGATAATTCAATAATCCATTGATAGATTTTTTCACGGTCGACGCCCGCTTGCAAATTGGCTGGACTTTGTTGGGAACTCATGTATCTCTATTAAAAAAATAAATTAAAAAAATTAGAAACAGAATAACGAATAAGTCAAAAACGATTAATTTGATTATAATTAACATACATACTACTAACCATGATATGTCAAACAAAAGTATAAATAACTAAAACATTTATTCTATTTTATTATTTAGTTAAACATATTAGGGCGAATGGAATTTTTTTTAATATAAAAATCCAATTTTAAAAAAAATGGATTTGTTTGACAACAAAATTTGGAGAGTGGATAGACGTGAGATGATAACTACATGAAATTTGAATATCTAAATTAGTATATTTTGTAAAAAAAAAATCGGATTAGAATTATTATATATTATTAATAAATAATTTTGTCTAGAGATAAGATTTTTTTAGAATAATCAACGTTAATTTAAAATTAACATGGGTGAATAAATGGACTTGTTCTAGAAACAAGGTGTATTGAGCGGGAAATTTAAATGCAGATTGGTTAATACTTTTTGTTATTTACGGGGAAATATTTCTTTTAATTAAATGTGGAGAAGTTGTGAAGAAAGGCCTTAGTTTTATCAAGGAAATGAAGACAAAACTCAAAGTCCTTTAAGCCCAAAAGATTTTTAATTATTCTGTCAACGTTTCAGGGACTAAAAGTCAGGACAAGGTTGTTAACAAAATAATTTCTTGCCTCCTTCAATCGTTATGTTGATATATATATATATATATTTTATAATATACTGAATATTATAAAAATAATATAATATATAATATAAAATAATCATTGACTTATCTATCTAATCTAGTGCCCTTAGGGCTTAATGGCAAGTGATTGAGGTTAAAAAATGAACGAAAATAAAGAAACATTTAATGAAAATGATAGACTAATCATGGCTTTTCCCTTGGTGCAGAGCTAGAGGTCTGGCTTCACATACCAAAGGTCAGCGGTTCGCCTCCCGCCCGAGCGACAAAATTTTATTTATATTATATTGGCTACCAATTAATTTAAATAAATAAGGATGGAGTCTAAATGGCCAGAGATGCCGAAAAAGAAAAACTTAAAAAAAAAAAATAAATAAATAAACATGTTTTTTGGATATAATCTTCTTAAGGTTTGAGAAGATTCGCCTCGGTTTGGAAAAGAACAATAGAAAACCAATAAAAATTTTATAAGTACGATTCCATTATTATCGATCACTCCAAGGAAACTTATTTAAGTAGCTGTATATAAAGAAAAAAATTTGTTATATTTATATATTTGTCTTTAGAACAACAGAAGTAGATTTAGCTGGCCTTTTAATTAGGTCTAGAGTTTACTATCTATCTATCTACTGTCTCAATATTTTATCTACCCTTATTTAACGTATGTTTTTAACTTTTCCCTCTTTATTCATGTGTTAGGGATTGAATGATCCGTTTGGGGTTACTTCATTAAGTCTTTTTCTTGGAGTTATTTCCAGATGGGTTCAGTTTTCTTCCCCAAAGGGGGACGACGACGGGGACAATATAACATTGTTGGATTTAAACCTTAGAATTAAAATTTGAACTGTTTTACCTCGGAGACTAATTTACTCCTCAAGGGTTTTAAACCTAGAACCTATATATTCATATTTCTCCAAGCCCAGGGCTCTCAGGTATCTATCAGTTTCACACCTATTGTACAATTGGGCTTGGTGTGGACCATCACCACTGAATTAAATATAGTTTCTATTTTTTCAATTTTCCTCACGACTTTCGTCTTTCCAAGTGGTGAATCATAAATAATCATATTATTTCAATTATTTTTGTTTATATATACCTATATTTTAATTACAGGATAAAAGGAATGCACTTTACTAACCCTAAAAAGTAATTGGACAACTTGAATCTTTTGTTTCGGTTTAATAATCATTTTATGAAATTTTAGATAAGTGTCTCTTTCCAATAACCATTATAATTATTTAATTTACAAGACATCTGTTATAATATTGTTCATAAATTATTATTTTTTTTGTAAATCATTATAATCAATAGTTGATAATTTTTTCACAGATATTTTTTTTTCTTTATTTTCTTAGCTGTATCCAATAGTTTCGAAAGCCAAGAGGTCACAATTGGTGTTTATGGTTTATAATTGAGCCAAAGTTAGTATTTCTTCTTTCCTTTATCTGCCTATCAATCATTTCATTTTTCTTTCCTTTGTCTAGATAATACTAATTCCTTAAGGGAATAAACTTAATTTTTATATTTTCAACATATTAAAAAAATAAAATTCTATCAAGATTTCATTTTATTAAAAAAATTAATTCCTAGTAAACTAATAAGGATTTTTAAAAATAAGAAATAGGTGGAAAATTATACTAAAAAATAATATTTTGATTTATAATTAGAAAATATTTTATACAATTTTTTTTAACATTATATTCAAATGTATAATATGATATATGATATGATAATAATATATAAATTTCTAAAATCATATTGCTAATGAGTATTGTGACTAGATCGATATTATTATGGTATAGTTTGAACCAAACTATTATGGTGGCTATAAAATTTAATTATGTGCGATCTTGTCCGTTTTTATTTGCGACAATTAAAAAACTACCTTGCTTAAAAATAATTGGTGTATTTTATATATTAGCAATACTTTGTTAATAATTATTTTGAGCAACTACTTTGAATGAAAATTTTTTTTATAAATCCACACCATTCGGGCTATTTATTTTATGGATATGGAAACCAGGGCTATAATAGAATATTTTTTCGGGTGGTCCCAGGGAGGGTTACAAAGAATAAATGTATTCAAAATGGATAAAGATAATTAACTAAGTTTTATTTGATAAAATATTAAAACAAAGTTGTTATCGAATAAAAAAAAATATTAATATTCTATTAATAAATCATTTATAGTTTAAAATGAATTCTAAAGAATATTCTAAAATAATATTTTTTGATAATTTCTAACAAATTTTACTTACCATTATATTCCCCTATATGTAGTTTTTATTTATTTTTTTATGATCTTGGGGGGATTTGAAGTCTCATTTCCCCTTCCCCCCCCTGCTAGAGCCCTGGTAGAAACTATTAAAGTCTAGTCGTGTTTTCAGTATTAGAATGAATGCAATGAATTAAAATAAATATAGAAATAAATTTACAAAAAAAAATGAAATTTATTAAAAGAAAAATTGAAAAATTCCATTTACTTAATATAGGTTTTCATTTAAATTCAAATATCCTCCGAATTAAAAATTATTAAATCTCTTAAAAAATCTATCATAATTTTAAAGTCGAAGAGAACCAACAAAGCTAGGCAAACACATGTATGAATTTTCTTGCATAAGGCCCGAAGAAAAAATAACAGAAATGACCATAATGCTGATTTTCAATTTCTTCTCAAGAGCTTCGCTAGGTATGCGTGAGGTAGCATATTATGGAAGGACGCAGTAGCCAAAAAATTGCAAAAATCAAACACATTTCAATGAAAATATGAAAAAATTACAAAAATAATATTAAGTTTAAGAAATTTCTAAACTTTTTTTTTTGGGATATGGAAGCATAAGGTCCAATGAACCTATAATGACCTGTAGTCACATGCAACCAGGAAGAACAGGAGAAGGGGAGAGTGGTGATTACACATACACCTAAATAAAGCTAACTCTAAATGCCATACAATAATCCTCTCCCCCCACTGCGCCCTAAATCATTCTATGATACCGAAATAATTAAAATTTTGATCATTAAATCAAAGCTTCTGTTCCTATAGACCTGAATAAAAGTATTTTTAATCGAAATCTAAAAATGTGAATTTAAATCATTCTGTATATATGTACTAGATTTTATTACTTTTAATTAAAGCTTCCAGATCGTCGATGTATACGAAATTATTTAAATAATGCTTAAACGGCTCGACAACGAGGGTTTCTTGGATATTTGTCAGCCAGTGCAGCAACGGTTCTTGTATAAGTGGCATGATTTTCTCGTTGGTGACGTTTTCTCCATCTTTGACCTGGCTCCCAGGCACGTTTGATTCCAGGAGAATGTACTAAAAATGCACCATCCAAAATCACGAATCGATAGCCAAGCAGACACATCTCGGCCATCTGAAATTCGAAAAAAATGAAAGATATTTTTGGCTTATCAATTTACTTGTGAATTAATCTTATTAATTAATCACCTGAGTCATTTTATCCTGAAGGCCTTCCCAGGTGAGTTGTTCGGTGTACCATGGCTCACCTCCCGTACCAATATAAATAGGCTCCCAACGATGAAAAGGAAATTCTCGTTCAGCTACAAGTAACGGCTGTAAAATTAAATTAATTTGAAATAAATTATAAAGTATTTCAACGTTCTTAGAAGATTATTAATGAAACTAGTAATAGATAATTACTTGTTTAGGAATAAATACGCAGTCTATGGCCAGCCAGGAAGGGAGAAAAAAACAGCGATATCAGGCCAACTTCCTTTAATCGAAAGAGCGACTTTTCGGTCCTTAGATAGGGACCATCCTCAGACTCCTTAGTTCATTTACACAAAGTTAAAAATTGGTTTCTCCTAAGGCATGAGATGCTCAGCCAGAGAGACGTCTTGGTAATGTTTTGTAAAACAAATTTTTAACTTTGTGTGATTAAGGAGCCTGATGAGGGTCTCAATCTAAGGACCAAAATGTCGCTTTTTTTTTTTTGAATAAAGTAAGTTGGCCTGATATCTTCGTTTTTCTCTTTTATTTCTCTCTCCCCATTAGGGCGAGAATGTGCTTTTAGGTCTCGATTAAAAATGTTTAAAAAATATTTATTTATTTGCCCAACTAGCAAAGCTCTTTGGAAAGAGCAAAACCCCTTATCTTATATCTTAGTTCTTTTAATTTTTCATAGATGGCGATACTATACAAATTATTCTTAAATTCAATTATAAACAAAATTAAGCTGGATAACAATAACAATAATAATTGATGGTAAACGATTGAAAAACTTTAAATATTTTCCTAGATTATATTTACATATTTATCAATTCTAACCAAGATTTGCAATGATTTAAAAAGTCATATAAAGAATACAGGAAAAATTACTTGTAAAAAAAACAAAGTTAAGAACAATTTATTTTGAAACTTGCTATTATTAATGATGCTAATATTTTAAAAAAATGTTATATTTCAAGATATATAAAATATAATTAACCTATCTAAATAAATAATTATTAAAAAAAAAATCTTGAGAATGTAATTCACAACATTTCAGGATATTGGTTGTTCACCTGAATAGTACCAGGTGAGACTGGCGGTCGTCGAAGCCATTTATGCAGTCCAGGAAATAGTTGACAATGGACACATACATAGCGATGAAAATAGACAGCCCGATTACGAGCATAGGCTGCAAGCAGTTCTGATTTGGTCGCTGGCACACGAAGAAACGACTCCACTTCAAAGACAGGGATCACGAAAACCTGTGCAGACAGACAAGGAAGCTCTATTAATAACATCATTCGAAAATGTACATTAAAACAGGTGAACATTAGAATAGAATAAATGAAGAAGTTAAAGAATAATTTTTATCTAGTTATCTGAGTTTGGCAATTGAACTTTTATTATAAAGATGATTTGGTTGAATAATTTAAATAATTTAAAAAAGTAAAATAATTGCCAAATATTATTTTTATATCCTAATTTGCCTATACTACGATTTCAAAATTAGTACTTTAGAAAATGACATTTTGCTGGTATGGGGAAAATGAAAAAATAATAATTGACATTTCTTCTTACAAGAACTCTAGAACAATTTTTAAAATTAAATGGGTTTAATGACTGAGAAGACATTTCAGATTTATAGTTCACATTAAGTAGCAGTTCGACTCAGTTGATTAACAGAACTTGATCTTTGTCTTTGTTGTAATGTATTAATAGTTATGTTTGCATTCGTCCAGAGAGCGTTGTATATTATTAAATGTAAATATTTTATTTATTTGTTATTATATAAATTTTTTATTATCACGTTGTTGGTAATCTCACAACTCTAATAAAGATTCCAATTTGTTCATTTGATTCAATGGACTATTAATTTTTTTTTAGAATTTAACAGTTTTACTATCGGGGATAGGAATAGCATCCATTACTATCTCAAATTAAATTGGATAAACGCTATCTTTTCTTCTCTCTTAAGAGATTACTGAATAATAGGAGTTTATTTCGAAAAAGGTTGTAGTTTTCAAATGGGAGCATATCCGGCATGAAAGTGGATGATACCCGATTCAAATCCGGGAGGTACCAGACCTGCGCAGTCAAAACAATCATTTGGCACTTATTTATCTTAAGAAATTACTAGAATGACTATATAAAATTGAAAAATAATCGATATAATAATAGGTAAAACATGAAATTTGACGATTTTAGTCTTAATATAGAATATATACAACTCTTAAATATCTGTAAAAAATCATTAATGTTTTACCTATTATTATACCAATTATTTTTGAATTTTTTGAATTATGCTTTTCTCATAATCAATTAAGATAAAACAAAAGAAAGCGTTTGTCCATTTGTTTGAAATACATAGTATTTGGATGGATAGATTGATATAGGGCAGGATTCCTCTTAAATTTAGGAGACGAAGGAGCTTAGGCCACACATATGCCCTTTGTATCACACCTTATTCTGGGGTTGAGATTATCTCTCACTTTCCTAACCCTTGAGAAGAAGTCTGGCAAAAAAGTTGGAAATAATTTTTTGCGGCATGCTAAACTCGAACCCGAGTTGTTTTGCAACTTTAGATCCTTAATCCGCAAAATATTTATCTGCTTTGTTAATCATAAAGGTTATCATTTTTTGATTTGTGAGGTAGGAGATTCGAAGAACCTTAGGTTTATTTCCTGGAGAGATGTGTGCTGCCCAGGGAGGTGTAGATGAGGGGGACCCTGCTGGTGGAGTAGCAGGAGAGGCTTTGTCTAGCATATTGAGGAAGCCAGGTACTAGACCTGCACTTGGTACCAGTTCGACATCAGATGCAAGTTGGTATGCGGCCAAATCTGCAGCCACACGGCGGGCGGCGTTTCGAGCCACATTCACTGGATAAGCCAGGTCATTCAGGTGCCTATAGAAGCATATTTTCGTTAATTATGAGATAGTCTTAATTATTTTTAGTGAAAATATTTTTATGAAATTTATAGAAATATATAAATTACTTTAAAACTTTTTCTTATATTAATTTATGTTCTATATTAATATATATATATATATATATATATTTATATTTCGATGTATTTATCTAATAATCTTGTAACAACAAAAAATTTGTATTTACTGGTATACAATTTTTGCACATGTTATATATATATATATATTCATTGTATATTCTACAGTCTAGACCTTATGGGTTATGGTCTTAATAAAAAAAAAAAAAACTAAAATCTAAAATGATTCCAAAAATTTGAACATTGTATTTTTTAATATATATATTTATCATACCTATATGTTTTTTCAGGAGGGTCTGGATAGCAGGATTCTTCGTTCTCGTCTTCAGAATTTAATATACTCTCTATCTGTTGATCAAAACAAAAATATAATTTTTGATTAAGAAAATCCAATTTTTTATCATTACTTGAGGTGGATGCGATTCAGGGTAGACAAGGTGGACAGCAAGTCTTGCCATTGGTGGAAAACATCTACAAAGTGTAGCCAATTGGTACAGTACAAGACCTGCATCTGAACCGGGAGCGAAGACAGCCAAAGAAACGGGTCCATGCCATCGAGCAAGAACATCAACCACTCGACCCACATATTCTGCTGTGGCATGTGTGGAATAAGTCACATTACGCCGGCCGCTGTGCTAAACAGAAGAAAACATCAAAAATTATTCTTCTAAAAAAAATATTTATTTAAATTGAATTCCATTTTTGGTATATACTCCTAATTTTTTTAATAAATAATAGAAATATGTATATTTATTTCCTTTTTAATATCTCTTAAATTCCTTGAACACAAAACCTTTAAAATTTCTTATATAAGATATACAATTTAGAAAAATAACGTGTTATGGTGTAATTAAGTTAAAAAAGATTGGGAACCGCTGTTCCTCAATAAAAAGGATATTTTACTCCATGAGCAGCGATGATATTGTAGATGACTCGATATCCCGGAGTGCGTTCAGGTGTAGGAGTAGCGACGGCGGAAAGTCCAAGACTTGAAGCCAAATCGTATGGAGCGAAGGCACAATGCGAAGTATTCCCAGGACGCAAACCACGAAGGGCTGCTGATCCTGATAAAGGTGAGGTAGATTCAAGATCCAAGGATGTTGATAAGCTATCCTCATTCCCCAAACTGCAATCAAAAATTTTTTTATAATGAATTGTTGCTGTATTTTAAGAAAATAGTGGTAAAAATAGATGAAGAATGCACGGAAAAATGTTTAGGTTAATCAATCTTCCATCATTATTAGTAGTTCTTGACTTGACTCATCAAATCAAAATAGCCAATAGGTGGATAGAAATTTGAATCAGCTGAAATAATTTTTAGGGTCGATATACCATTTGTCTTTCCCAATGTGCGAATTCTTGTAATTTTGCGGGTCAATAAAATGTCCACTTGTTTAAGTGGAAGGGAGGTGAAGAGCACAAAAAAGAAGGAGTATTTGAACAGAAAGAACAGTCCTAAAGAAAAAAAGAGAGAAATATCCTCCAGATGGGACAAGAAGGAAAATCATTTATTGCCTATATGGAAATAAAATTTTTAATTCGAAATAGTTGAGCAAAAACTAAAATGTTTTATTATTAGGAAAGATGAAAAAATTAAATTTGAAATGTGTGAAAAAGATATACAAAGCATTGCTTAATTCAGTGAGAGTTGTAGAGGCTACCCTATTGGTTGACTTCCTCTTCTATCATACTATTCTGTTCTACAGGACTTCCTCTTCTTTCACACAATTCTGATGTGCAGATAGCCACCTAACTAATCGTGATGAATTAAATTTAAACCGACCATATTATTTTACAAAAGAAAAAATTTTCTTTTTTTATCAATAGATTTTTATAGTAATAGAAAGACATCTTTTACCAAATTTGTAAGAAATGCCCACCTTATCATCGTCAGTTCTCCTCACTGGCCCTCTTTGACTTTTCGGTTTAATAATTAGACCAAGGCCATTACAGATAAAGAATTTAATGATAAATCTATGTGGTAAAAAGAAAATTTTTATATTTATTTATCGAAATTTTTTAGTGATTTTATTTGAATTTTCGGCGCCACAGACTAGAGGCGTTCTCATCAATCAGATAAATTTGTATTTCTTACAAAATGTCCTTAAAAAATATTCTTAGAGTGAATAAAGATACCCGAAATGGAATCGAGAAGCAGTGATCTTGACAAGAGCCAGAGTTACGAGGCAGGCAAGCGCGAGGGACGCTAGGATCCGTAGCCACCAGCGCCTCCGTCGTGAGGCTCTCATTACCGACCTGAAAAATTACATTTTTTATGTAATTTATTTATAAAAATACAAAGCAGATAAAAAAATAAAACACAGATTTAATTTAATTCTGTTAATTTTTAGCTTTTCCTAACTTGAAAAATATTTTTTATCAAAAACATTATTTCATTGTTTTTACAATACAATTGTAAAAAAAATATATGACTGCTTTAAAGAGTATTCATAACAACTCAGGTCAGGGCATGGAATACAAAAACATATACTCATTATAAATAGTCAAAAACAAAAAATCAATGAATATTAATGTGATATCAAGGGGAGCCCCCCTTCTCAAAATGATCAAATTTAATCTAATTATGGAGGATTTTTGAAAAAATTAACCTTGCCTTCCCTCCCCCGAAAGCAAGGCCGGTCATAGAAATTTCGGGCTCTGGGAAAGAAAATCATGGCCCCTCCTGTATTTAGGGAAAATTTAATCTATAAAAAAATTTCATGATATTACTTCTTTATTGATGAGTTAAATTCCTTCTTCTCGGTCGTCACATTATTACTCTATAAATTTTCATAATAAATTTCATTTCGAGATGCTTGTTTACCGGCATAACCAACAACATCATGATCATGATCAACAACAATAACAACACACTAAGGAGTGTTAATTGAATAATCTAATATAGGAAATCTGATAAAATAATTCAAAGCATGATGACGAGGTCCGAGATTTTAGGATGCCTGCATTCGGCAAATCAATGTATGAGTTGTCCATTCGGGTAAATCGACTGACTGCAGAGGGTTGGTTGTCAATGTGGCAAATACTACAACTACTTATATTGTACTACCCATTCGATAGCATGCAGCTACTCCGCTCCAGTAATCAATATTGCTTATGGCGGGGAGAATTAAAAAGTCGATGCGGTACAGCATTTTCCTTCGAAGTAACTTTATTTTTAAACAAAAAAATGGTTTTAAAAGAGAAAAAACTCTTGATTTATATTCGAAAATTAACTGAGGATTTAGAAAAATGCGAAATTTGAAAATATTCTGAGGTGCAATGATAACGTGCCAATTTACCCTTCATTTTAGAATGTGAAATTCTTTCTTTTCGGCATCTGAGGCCATTAGATATATAGATATGTTTTACGTAATATATGTATATGTGAACATATTTGTATTTAAATGCTCATATGAGGCTGTGGCAGCCTTTTTAAAATTTTGGCACAAATTATTTATCTCTAATAAATATGTAGAAAGTAGCAAGGAACTCACCCACTCACCCACTAATAAATATTACTATTTCCAAACCTACCCACTATGCCCTGTCCCTTAGCACAAAGGTAGAGAAAGATGTCTCACCTCACGCTTCCCGGCCTGAACGACAAAAATTATTTATATTATATTGGCTATCATTTAATACAAATAAATAAGGACGGAGTTTAAATGGCCTCAGATGCTGAAAAAGACTTAATAAATAAAAAAAATTCTCACATTAATAAAATGTATAAAAGAACTTAAAATATACTATACCCTAATAAAAATTAAAATGTTGATTCCTCCTTGTTTATTTTCATCTTTTTTATTATAATTATATGACATATTTATGGAAGGTCTCTGTTTATAACTAATAAGAGATGATTTATTTGGGATCTTCTTCAACACACCACCCCATACCATTCACAAATGGTAAAGTGGAGTGGTTACATCGAACACTGAAGACAGCTATTCACCGAAATGGACCGATATTATAACAACAGTATTATTAGGCATTAGGCAAACTATTCCATTTCTCAAATGATTTATGGAAAAACAAATAAAGCTACATGGAGAATTTTTTTCGAGACAAACGATGCGGAATCATTTATATCCAACCTGATAGACCAAATAAATAATATAAAAACATTTCGAAATGACAAGAGGCAAATTTTCGTTCATAAAGATCTCACTTCCAGTTCACATGTATTTCTAATAAGAGATTGAGTTATAAAATCATTAGAATTAGCATTTGAGGTCCCTATTAATTATTAATAGGAACGGAAAATATTATAGACTTAATATAAAAAATAATGAGATTAACGTCTTGCCTGCATGAATCCTGTTTACACTCTGACCAGTAACGACGACACATCAATAATTCAAAGCAACTTCAAGGACTCTAAGGAGGCCAGAACAAGGACCTCACGATACCAGTGACACCAGCTGATGATATATATTAAAACTCTGCTGAACCGGACGCCTTCTATAACGCTAGCAGTTACGAGGACGTTCCCTGCGAAATACAGCGATATGGTGAAGTTCCAGTGACTGTTGTTTAGTGAATTAGTGGAAGTGATAGATTTATTGTTGTAACTAAGTTACTAGTTAGGGAGTAGTGTGGTGGTCTAATTAAAATTTTGGCCCAAATTATTTCTCTATAATAAATATGTAAAATAGCAGAAGGCGCGCCCACACAATATTAAAAAAACTACTATCTTAATATGACACATGAACAAAATATACATAAGGGCGCAGAGTCCCTTGTCCAAGGGCTTGGGAACTTCAGGGAGATGAATTATTATTTTGATATCCATTTTATTTATATAATATAAAATTTTAAAAAACAAATTAAATTTCAATGAAAAATAAATTTTTTATTTAATTTCTAAAAAAGTAATTATTTTATCTTATATTTTAAGAATTTATATAAATTATTGCAAAAAAAATATTATATAATCTGGAAAGACTATCATCAACTTGTCCTTCTCCTTATCCCTTGCCTGATCAAACTTTTTCCAGGAGGATCAGTATTTTTTCGAGTCGACGTCGCGACTACTACTAGAGGTAGCTCTAAGGGGAGTATCATCATTTTTTCGACAGTCGCCATCGACTACAACTACATCCATGAAGATCATTATTCAGCGAAAGTTGCCGTTGCAACTAATACTACTGACGAAAATAACGACTTTAATCCGAGGTCACTGTTTTCACTATTACTACCCCGAAGAAGAGTCGTCTTGCATCACCTATATCGCCATCATCTAGATCGTCATCGTCAGTTAGTCATCTGTCCATCTAGCAGACCGTTATATTCACTGCTTCCAAAAGCTGAGGGGAGCGGAGAAAGCCCCTGCGCTCAATTGCTGCCTCCATCATTCATTCTTGATATACCTTTTTTTACCTCACCACAATTCCATTATATATCATATTTTTTATTTTTATTATTATTATTATTATTATTATATTTTTTTATTTATTTTAAACTAAAAAATATTTCAAAAAATTTAATAATCAATTCATTTTTTTTATTTTATAGCTTGTTTAGAAAAGATTCAAAACTCCGCCTGCCCTCTAAGATAGGAGTATCTTTCCTAAAACGGCTTCTAAATTTTAACCTTAACTAGACTTATTATTTTCCTTGCCAAGTTTCCCAAAGACCAACAACCAAATTATCACAAAGCTATAACAGCCTCAGAGTACAGGTTGATAAATAAATTTCTTTCCTCAGGACAGGAAGCGAGTCGCTACAACTTAGATTATGAAGCGAGACCTCTAACTCAGCTCTAAGACAAAGAGGCTGTGGGAAAGGAATAAAAAATTTTTTCTTCTTTGGGTTTTAAGCTTTATGTCTCTCATTATTGTGTCATATTCAATTTTTTTCAGATCTGTAAAATTTATAAATAATGACAATTTAATGAGAAAATATTCCAAGAAATTTATAAATGGACTTTATAAAAGTTTCCAAATTGTTCATTGATCAAACTTCCAATTAATTATTCCATCAAGTTCCTTATTTCCACACTTAAGAAAGGCAATTATTGTAAATTAATTGGTGGCCTTTTCCTATTCCCCTTTGTCAATCATTTTGAAATAAATGGGGGAGAAATACGTTAAAAATTGGAGAGCACATACAACACGTGACTATTATAATTCAATAAATCAATTGTCATTAGGCCAAATTGTTATTAATTTTTGTTATTGAAAAATTCTTTGTCCTATGAAAAATAAAAGAAATTAGAATGAAGATCAATAGAAGCTAGCAAGGTACATATAATTACTTACTATTGACTTAGTGATTGTATCTAAAGCTGTTTATATTTCTATGTAATAGATATAGGAGTATGCTTAGTTGGTTTATTAAATTGACAAACTCTCAGTTTCATTTCTACTATTTTAACTTTTGGGATTGGTTGATGATAGCTTATTGAGAAAAAGTTACTTCAGCCAAATAAAAAACTTTTGAATATTAGTATAGGTTTGTAGATAGGCCATTTTTGCAGAAAAAATGAAGTCACTGAAGTTTTATGGAACATTACAGCACTTCCTTATGATCTAAAAATTAATATCAACAAAACTAAGGTAGTGACAACAGATGGCTTCCGGGCGGACGTCTCCTTAAATAGTGCCAGGCTCGAAGGATCCGAAACTTGGATACTCCTTAGAATGGACATTCAAAAACTAGAAGTTTACCACATGCGATGCTTGAGAAAGTTTGGCTTTAGATTAAATAAGGCTACGAAACATGACGATTCGAGAGTGATGGTAACAACAGCCTAGAGGAAGAAATTCAAAAACAATGATTACAATGATTTGACTCTTTAAATATCAGGTTTCCGCGCCAGTTGCTTCTCTAGAGGACAAGACTAACAGCTTAGAGAGTATCGAAGATGGCCTCAAGGAAAATTTGAACAATACAAATTGAAGAAGACCTCAGAAGACTGCCTATGAAAGGTGACGCAAGCCCATGACACTGAGGAATATTATATGGAAAATATCAATGGGTGGTCATATCAGCGCACTGGCTCCGAGGTCATCCTTGTATAGTCACAAATTAAAAAGGATTATAAAGGCAAGTCCGTAATAGTAGATATTATGGCACCATTGAACGCAGGGAAGAAAATCTCCCTTCCTCTGGAATGGTTAAAATTTCAAAATTTACCAGGGATTTTATGGGAAAATTTGGCTTGGATCTTTCCGAGGCAAATAATAGGTTCCCATAAGATATTTTTTGGTACGGTCTGGTTAGATAACATCATCCACATAAAAATGTTATTTTTCTCATAATTTTTCAAACAAATCGTTTCTTATATACAATAAAATGAAGATCATCATCACTATTAAGTATTTTTGCACAAGTGGTTAAAAATAAGTCTTCTTTATTATATGAAACTGCAAAATTACAAGCTGATATGAAAAATTTATAAAAAAAGTTCTGAAAAAAAAAAAAAAAATAATGATTTGTCTATCCTATAAAAATTAAAATTAAATTGAACGAAAGAAATTTTCAAGGAAAAAGAGTTTTTAGGGACGCCGGTGGTCATTAATTTTAATGATAAAAGGGGGAAGAAGAAAAGTAATGGAGTTACTAATTCAAATCCATATAGCCTATCCCTATTTTGTGGATATTGAAATTTATTAACTAAAATTTTTAAATATATAGAAAACTTATCAAATAAAAACGTTTTTTTATAATAAACAATATAAAAAATGTTTATTAAAAAGAAAAGTATTATTTAATAATTCATATTTGATTATGTATCAATCAATGTATTAATTAGGCTTTTTTTAAAATTATTTATGTAATGTTAGACTTATCTTTTCTTCTAATCAATGAACCCCTAATGTAGATATTGAAAGATTTTCTAAGAAAAAATAATATTATTTAAAGTTTTGTTGTTGAGTTGTTAGTTAGTAGATGTTAATATAATGTTAATTTCAAGTATGTATATTAATTGTGTTAAATAGAATTAAATATTATATATTTCGAATTTATTCTTAAAAATTCAAAAATAAAATAACATATCGGGGTATAATATACTACTTTGGGAGGAAGTGTTACAATTTATCTTTTTGTCCTACTTCTTGTCAAAGAAAATTAGAAATGTCCTTTAAGGATTGAAATATAATTTATAATAAATTAAAAACTCAGTCTAAAATTTAATATACAAGCTCAAAAAATGCATATTTAAATTTTTACATATTTTATGTTACTGTTCATATGTTAAACATATTTTTTTTATTATGCTTTTATTGCTACTTTGATATCATTCTTTTGTAACAAATGATATAACATTATATCAATATTATCTTTTATTACTTTCCAGATATCGACAAATGCCAGTCTTTTTGGAGTCGCCGCTTCTATCGTTCTAGTGTAGGGATACTCACAAACGAAGTTTTGTTATCAGTGCAATTTGCATTACAATCTACTGGTATTAAAATTTAAAAAATGTCCTTCTGTAGTCCTACTACAATACCTTTTTTTCCAATAAATGTCCTACTTCCAAATTTTAGTTATTTGATACCCCTAATTCAGGTTAAATTTTTTTAATGTGTCAGGAACAGGTCTTCAAACAACTGATTTTTAAATTAATTTATTTAATTACATTACTAAAAATGTTTTTAAATTGATGAAAATTAATATGGAAATATGATGGATGAGGACACTGCGGGGCTAAGGCAAGGGAGTAAGAAGAAGAATCGAATATGACAGTCCTGTGGGTAGACATGTGATAATACCTTCCATTCTTGAAGTTCAGATGATAAAATGGTGAACCTGGATCTTCAGATATTGTCCGACATCTCTGTATATTTTCCACTGAGAAGGATGGAGATAGTTATTAGTAATTGGTCTACGTCTGCTATCGGACCCGAACCATTTATACGTCGTTTTTGAAAGGTCCCATCTGCCAACCGCCAACTAGGGAATAAAATAAAGTTGAACACATTAGTTTTAAATATTTAATGAACATATTTATATTTTTTACAATTTTCTTAAGTAAATATTCAAGGAAGAAGGCAGTAATAATTCATTATATTTCATTCTATATAATAATGTCAAGATGAATGGGAGAGTTTCGGACAATTTTAAAATATGAGCTTAAAAAAAAAATTTTTTTTCTTGCAATTGCTAAAAAAAACCCAAAATATTGAGTACTTTTCATGCTTAATTAAGTTTGTTGCCCGTAGAGGTTTCCAAAGAAACTGGAGTCAGACTATATTCCTCTTTCACTCACTTCTATCGGCAATAGCGTGAGAATAAGCCAAGCCTCAGTTAATCAGGAGTTAAGAAGGGTATGAAAATTTTTCACAGATTGGCTGCATTTAATGCCATCACAAAACCGCTTCATTTCAAATTACTTTTCTATGTATTTTGTCCCAACTATTAAATTTATCCAGCCACTAACAGCTTAGTGCAACCTATCTCTATAATCTCTAAATTGTTTTTACTTTATAATTAATAAATCTTAATATTAATATTGAGTAAGATCAATTATAAAAAAAATGAAAAGGTATTAACCTCAATGCACTTGGCCAATTTCATTCATTAATTGGTTTTGCATATTTTGAAAATAAGTTTTTGCACATTATCAGTAAACAGATCCGGAATATCTCGATAATCTGGATTTTGACTGAAAAAAAGCTTTCGAATGAGGTAGAAACAAAAACATTTGTGAGACTAGGCTGGGTTATAACAGACGCGCGAACTTTCAGACAGTCAAAGCAAATGCAAAAGCGCCTTTCCTCACTTGCAGATGAATTTAAAAATAATTCTAATTACTTTGTACATTATTTATTAATAGCTTCATAGATTTTTTAACAAAAGGAATACGCTGAAATGTTATAATCTCAGCATAATACTTATGGCTTCTAGTTTTTAGGTCAAGGTCCCTGCGTCTCTAAGTTCAAGTTTCAAGCAAATTATAAATATATGTTTCTCTTTTTGCTTTCAAGTTGACATGCTTTAATATTCAGTCAAAGGATATGAACATTAAGTCTCTGGATAATTCACAAGAGCTTGCCTATTGATAGACTAACTGGTTTAAGACCAGAAAGCTTATTTTTCATTTTTTATTAAGTCATGCAATCTATTTTCCAAGAAAAAAAGGATTTTTAGCTCAACCTTGATTAACCTCTTTAAAAAATGTATCTATTCAAAATTTTGCTAAGGCGTTCATTTATAAATTTAGATAATTTCCGAAATGTATTCTATATTTATCTATTTATTAAATGAATAAAAAATCAACTAGAGGGGTGAATTAATGACCAAAGGTAGAGGGCCACTACAGTTTCCCGCACAACTCTCACTAAATTTGAATTCTTATCTCTTTAAGTAAAGCACTGTCAGTATTCAAATGACATATCTGTCCTTTTCGGAGCAGAAACATCTTGAATAATATAATGAGTCATTTGAAGATTTGAAAACTCTAAATTTTTGAACATGACTGTATTATAGGACAAGGACAGAGTCGTACCTCGAGTATTCTCTCTGAAAAAGACGTAGTCATGGGGGATTAGAACCCCCTGGGACCTGAACTTATACTTGTAGAATAATTTTAGGTTTAACTTTTGTTATTTGGGGGATTAATTGAAGGAGAAGAGATTATGCAAGTTCTGATTCTCCCTCCTATCATCATAAATTTTTGGCTCACTAATGTTCTCTGTCGGCTTTCTACCGTGGGGATTGTTTACTTAGAGTTCAGAAGTTTTCTATACAAGACATACTCTAATACAGACCATACAGTGAAAGTCAAAAGATGCCCCCCGTTAAATTAATTTAAACCAATCTAATCAGTTTCCACTGGCTTCACTACTTAGATGCTTATAAGATAGGGAAAGACCCTTTCTATAACTCCTCTTTGGAGGGCCAGAAGCAGTATAATAATTTAAGGATGCTTTGTGACTGTAAGATTTTAATGTTGGCAAATATAATCCAAAATTTTGCAGTCTTTATTATATTTTCAAATTCCCTCCAAACTGACGTTTAGACATTTAGTCTAGGCCATAATCAGAGCCAGCTATGTCATTTATTAGCGCACACCATGCGGTGGACGCTTTCAAACCAACAAATCTGAATCAGCCGCTATTGATGGCCTAGACCGAAGGCCGAATCATAAATCTGGAAAGTATTTGGAAATAAATAAAATTTCAGGGTTTTTATAAATATTATATATATCTAATAATGTACAAAGTAGTTATATCAAGTATATGTCTAATAAACTCTAAATTATCACAGAGTAATTTGAAATAAAAAAAAATTTCGAACTCTATTCTTAATTTGGAGTTTGTGGACCAAATGCAATACTTTCATTATCTCAGAAAGTGAGAGAAAAACTTGACTAGGGGGAGGGGGAAGATGCTAGTACAAGGGAGCGAAATTTATTTAATCCGACCCTAATGACAATATTATATGGCTTATGTATAGCCGATAATAAAACAAAGTCAAATAAGATCTTATATATATATATATTTAATAAATAACATATATATATATATATATATACAGTATATATATATCGATTTAATTATAAATATAAAATCAGTTCGATAAATTTGAAAATTCTTGGAACAATCCATAAAATTATTCATGAGCGAATATTGTCTTTTATTAAAAGAAGGAGGATAATTGAGAAAAAAAACATGATGTTTATAATTTATTAACAAGGTATGAGAGATGCATGACATTAGCATATGTCAAAGGGGTGTTTATAAATCGATTGGGTGGGGGTTGTGGGTGTGAGGGCATCGCGCATTCGCGCTCTTTGGCTTCCGTCCACCGGTTGTTGGGCCATTTAGTCTACGTTTAGCCGTCATACCAGTTTGATCATCAATCCTATCTCTTACTGAGATTTTATTCTTATCGAAATATAAAAAAATGGATGATTTATTTTCATTCGAATGATAATGACCGAGCCAAACGGCGTTGCCCTCAATGGGCCGCATGTTCTTCGACCGAGATTTGTCACACCGTTATATTATCATTCGGACACAGATTCGGATGGAAATTTCAGTTGTCAATTACCCGGAATTGTTCATTCCCAGTTACATATTAAGGTATGTTTTTGTTTGGGGAGTGAATGAAGTGAGATTCTTTTTCCCTAGAGACATTCCTTGACGTTTTCTTTGGCGCATCTCTCACATTTGGTGTTCTATTTTTAAACAGGAAAAGTAGAATCAAGCTTATAAATTTTTCTTATAATTAATTAATTATCAAATCAATTCAAAAAGTTCCTTACAAACAACATTAAGTTTATATTAAGTTTTTTTTTTTCGAAAAATAAGTCTAGACTAGAAAAAAAGAGCATTTTTCATTAGTCATGTATCTTTCTGTCTGTCTATCTTCTCGTTGTTGATATAAATTGTTTAAAATAATTAAAATAAAACTATGTTAAGGATTTATATTAGTTTTTTATCACTGCATATATATATATATATATATATATATATATATATATATAAAATGTGTTTTATATTTAGGTCTCTATAACCCATTTTCCTCGGTCGCCTAGAATAGAAAAATTATTAAAAAATGAATAATCTAATATTATGTGAAGGATACGCTTGATTCTAATTTTAAGGTTTGACAGTAAAACAAAATAGAAAAATTTTATTATATAAATAAAGTGTATATTAAAATCAATGTTTGACATTTCGGCCTTCAACAAGTTGATAGTCATAACAATCAGCAATTTTTCTTTTCCTAGAATTATCAACGTGACAAAAACTATAAATATATAGTATATATTAAATGTATCTAAATAATATATATTAGATATTCGAGTATCAGAACCTCAATTATTCAGACGCGAGTTATTTTTACCGTTTTTTTTCTAATTTTTTCACTTCTTGATTTTTCCCAATTTTTTAAAATTATATATATATATATATATGATTATCCGGATTCTTGATACGCACGGACCCCTGAACCCAATAGATAAACGTGTATCTAATTTATACTGAAAATGTGTTTTTATCAATTTTTAAGCCTCTCAAGCATTTAATGGAAAATAAGCTTTTGGTTGAGGTATCAATGTAAATAATAGTCGATTTTTACAATTCTTTTTTTTAAATTGACCTTTTATATTTAGTTGATATATGGTTTAATTGCCATGATGTTAGGAACCATAATGCAACCTTTCCCTTTAATGGATATATAACTAACCAAAGACAAAAAATAAATTATTAAATGAAGCGGAAGACTAGCTAAGTCTGGAGGGGTTATGACAGCCAGACTAGATAGTGTCAAAGAGAATACAAAAGAATCTTATCTCTCTCTCTTGAGAAGAAAAATGTGTTAAAAATTAATTACTATTATGATAAACGAAAAAGGTAGAATGCAGCAAAACGTCAAAAAAACCCTTTGATACCTTACGAAAATTACAGATGTTTTCGCTTGACATTTGAGTGCCCAAAGGAAGAGCGCCGTGCCAGCGTCCGAAACGTTGACAGCAAAATAAATTTTATTTATATTTAAATATTTTATATTTTTATCCACTTTTCCATATTTATTTATATAATTTAATCTCAAGAGAAAAAATTTTCTTTTCCATAAAAGTGCCGCCGGATTGCCCTCTTTATCCTCCTCTAGTTAAGCATGTGACTAAAGGTATTGATATCTCTAATAAAGATTTGTTAAAAATCAATCATTTTAATAAATCCAGGACTCCTTGAACCTCCTGAAGCCTGGTTTACCTTACCCTCTAGGCAGCCCTGTTTATTACAATTTATCTCGATGAACACGCTCTTGACAAAAAGTAAAAAAATTATGATGTTTATTATGATAGTAGTCTCTTATACTATACATTACATAAAAAAAATTTATTTATATTATTAGTTTAGAATAGCGTGCTAATTTGCTGAAAGATATGGATGTAAATGTGTGTGCATGACTCAAGGTCAAGGAAGGTAGAAATTAACACATGAATAGTCGATCGTTTTTGACCTATATAAATAATATATAATATAAAAAAATGTCTCATCTTTTATTCTTTTTAATAACAGCTTAATAATAAATTTATTGTCTACCTTGAAGGAATTTCTTTGAATTTAAATATATTTTGAAGGCGGTCTATATATGTTTATAATAGGTTGGGGAAAAGAAATCCATTATTTTTTCACTAGATGGCTCTAGTGATATATCTCGTGATGTATTGATCGCATAGGTTCATACTTATACTCGGAAAAGTAACATTTATTACTAAAAAAAATTCTTTAACAGTTTTGTGATTGATCGATTCATTCGCGAGATTTAGTGCGTAAAAGATGGACGTCAACAAAGAGAAAATTCGGTATATTTTATAATTTTGCTTCGCTAAAGGCGAAAATGCAAGCCAGGTGGCTGAAATTGTGAACGGTGTTTATGGTCCCGATACTGTCACAGCCAATCACGCGCAATTTTGGTTTCGTCGATTCCGTTCCAGTAATTTTGATGTTAAAGATGCACCTCGCACAGGTAGGCCCGTCGTCGAAAATAATAAAGAATTTACAATTATCACAGAATACCTTGAAAAGAAGAACTACTCAAATATCAGTTAATATTAAAGATCAACTTGAATCTGACATAGATAAATGTTCTTGGTACTCACTGCAAATTGACCAATCTTTAGATGTGACGAGGACATCTCAATTAATAATAATAATAATGGTTTTCGAAGATTAGTTGGTGAAAGAAAAATGTTGTCTTTTGCCACTGAAGGAAAGAACGAGAGGTGAAGATATTTATCAAATTTTTAAAAGTTTTGTTTTGGAGCGAAAACTTCAGTTATATAAATTATCTTCAATTACAACTGATGTAGCTCCAGCGATGACGATAAAAATAAAGGTTTTGTAACCTTATGCAGAAAAGATCAATCATTTCCAAAATTTCTTGCTTACCACTGCCTGTTACATCAACAAGTTCTGTGCACTAAAGTGCTTTCATTTAACTATGTTTTGGATCCTGTAACTAAAATGATTAATTCTATAAGAGTTGAGGCCTTACAACACAGACTTTTTAAAAAATTATTAGAAGATGAAGGTGCCCAGTACTCCGATTTAATAACTTATACAGAAGTAACGTGGCTCAGCAAGGGTAAAGTACTAGAATATTTTCTTAATTTGATTGTTGAAATAAAACATTTTCTTGAACAAAAGGAGGAGGACTATAATTTTCTTGAAGATCCTTCTTTGTTAGGTGACTTTTTTAGTTGATATTTGTCAAAAATTAAATCAGTTAAATCTTGAAATACAAGGTGAAAATAAAGATTTGGTAGATATGGTAAGTGCTATTAAAGCATTTAAAGGAAAATTGGGGTTCGCATCTGCAAAAAAATTCTTTGACGCATTTTCGACAAATGTCAAAAATTTTTCCAGAAAAACAATTAGATTCTCGAGTGTACGTCAACTGTTTAACAAAATTAACTGAATTTAATGAAAGATTTCATCAACTCAACGATTTGGAATCAATTTTATTTTTCTTTGAAAATCCAATGAACAATTTTAAATTAAAAAATTATTTATTATTAAATAATCGCAAAATAAAAATAGCTTGATAGGGTATTTTATTTTTTGATTATGCTTATTTCATCGTCATGGAATTTAATAATGAAAAAAATAACTAAATAATAAAAATATAAAAGATACAATAAGTCAGAATATCATGAAATTACCTTTTTAGTATTTGAAGGTTTACGTTAAAATTTAATTTATAATATGTATTAGTAAGTCAATAATTATAAAAACTCTATATCTATTGATCGAAAAGAAGCTTTTATTTTTGTTTTTACTCCCGATTATATTTTTAGACTATTTCCACAATAATGGACACACTGTGATCATTTAGTGATTAAAAGTCTTTTTAAAGTAAATAATGCCTTAATTTAAACACGATAGATTACAAATATATATATAATTTTTTTTAAGAAAACCGTTTTAAAGATTAGAGATGATGAAATAGAGAAATGAAAAATGACTATTTCCTGCCAAATTTACTTTTGCGTTTCGGAGATTATAGGTCACCTATCTTAAAGTAAAGATAATCTTTGAAAAGTGTAATAATATATATATATAATAAAATAATCAAAGATTATCTTTGTCTTTAAGATAGGTGACCTATAATCTCCGAAACGCAAAAGTAAATATATATAGATA
>JAAAKE020020549.1:0-10396 GCA_010014785.2 Anisolabis maritima | reverse complement strand
CCTGGATAATTCGTATCATGGACTATATGCCGCAAAGAAGAGGAACAGCCCCTGAGACGTTCAAGATGTTCAACAAGACCAAGCGACTTGAGTGTTGAACGTCAGTCAATACAATGCATGTATTTGCGAAGACTAATCGCCGGAGAGACTCTAAATAAATAAATCAAGAAAATCTTTGCTATCTCAGAGGATAGGACATTTATTTGTTAATGAATTGTTTTTTGTTGGTTCGTTGGAGGTGCAACGTCCCTGGCGCAGAAGATGATAAGCAGTTGCTATCGAAATTTTGCAAACTTTTTGAAGAAAAATAAATACAAGTTTTATCTGTACTGATAACAAGCTTGCATCTTTTGCTAAATTGGGTTTTTTTTTTTTTTTTTTTTACAATAATTAATACGTAAGCGCTGACTATACTTTATTATTTCCTTCTATTTAATCCTAGTCAAATAATTAAGTCAAATATTGAACTAATTTAAAAAGAAAACGTGAGATCTAAAAATCATTCAGAAAATTCGTTTTGTTTAATTTATAGTTTGATTTATTTCTGGAGCCATTCAGACTACACAAATACGTAAATTGTGTAGTTCGCAACGCTCTTGTACCTTGGGGTCACCCAACCAGCACTTGGCCTGTTTAGACCGACAAAATTCGTTTCCTCTCTTGATAACTAAATATTTCAGACACCCACCGGGGGGGGGGGGGGGGGGGGGGGGTTGGGCAAAAAGGAATTAAAAAATATTTATATTTTGTTACCTTGGCAACGAGTTTTTTTTTATTGACAATACAACAATATCTTTTACAATATATGATAATAATATACAATAATTACAAAAATTCACAAAATAATAAAAATATAGGAAAATAAAAAAATTAAATAATAATAATAATAATAAATATATAAAATTATAAAATCAAATAATAAAATAATAAAATAATAAAACAACTGGTCGAAATTAATGATACTAGTAGATAATAAGTGGTTTAAAAAGATTGTGTAATTAGGCTTGGTAAAACAAAAAAGAGTATAGTAGTATAGAAAAGTTAAAAAATGAAAACAAGGCAAAAATTAAAAAAAAATTATTAGTTAAAACTTCAATTTGGAGGATTTAACAAAATTGTAGACGACTCTTACAATTGGTTCTGGTTATTTAATGTCTCAATTAGAGTTGGGGGATCTTGGAAATAAGGTACTATTGTTATTAAAAAAGTATTTTTTTGACGGTTATAATTAGTGCAATTTAGTAGTAGATATTTATGCGTTGCTGGTGAAGGTGAACAAGTACAGAAAAGAGAGTCAACTATTGAATATCTGTGCAGATGTGCGGTACACATTGTATGGTTAATCCTTATTCGATTAAAAATAATCGGCTATTTAATTTTCTTGATTTCCAGAATGACTTATGATAAGGTGACATGCTAATTATTTAAAAAAAAATGTCTTTTGATAGATTTGAAATTTGGATTCGGTATATATTTTTGACGTTTTTATTGATTGATACTAGAGCCTATTGTGAGTCTGAAATTATGTTAGCTGATTTAATCGAATTTATTTTAATATAATTTAGGGCTTCTCTTATTGCAATAAGTTTTGCTGAATATATGGACATTAATTGTGGAAGTTTAAATAGATGAAAGCAGCAGATGGATGCATCAAAAAAGGAACATCCGACGGAGTTTTGTAATTTGGATCCATCAGTGAAAATTAGGCTTTCAAATTTTTTATTCATTTATAATATCTAGACCTATTTGTAGATTTGCTGTTATTGGGAACTTCTGTATTGAAATTTTTAGTTGATTAAATTTTATTGAGGCAAGAACTAAAATAGACTGGTTAGAGTGACTCCAATAAGCTGTATTATGATATGCATTTTCTAAAGTAGATATAGATTCAATCGTTTTATGAAATAATTGTGATTTTCGTTTTACAAAAAATTTAGGAGGAATTTGCTAGGAATTGTCTTCTTGAATGAAATGAAGGTTCGTTGGCTTCTATTAATAAAGCATTTGTTGCGGTTGAATTCAGATATCCGAGGCAAATTCTAATTACCTTATTTTGAATTGTGTTGGAGGCTGATCAAGAGATAGCTTCCATACTCTACTTTTGTAAGAAACAAAGAGTATGGATGAGCTCCCCATTTAATATTAGCTATAATTTTGAGAATATTTACACTAGAGGTAGAGTTTTTTATTAGATATCGAATGTGATGATTCGATCTTAATCTTGAATCTAAATTTAATCGGAGTTATTTTATTATACCCTTTACCGGGAGTTGTCATTGCTTTTCTAGGTTCTAGGAATGCTGAGTGATGTGCTCTCACAACTTTTTGTGACCTATCCCCTAGATGACCGTGTAATGCCAATTTAATTGATTTCGTTAGAATAGTTTAAAAGAAGGAGCGGTTCCGTCCTTTACCCCACACAACGGCAAAAGACTGCTTCAGTAAAGAGGGCTCCAAACAATTTTGGGGTAATGAAATATTAATAGATTTCAAAGATCATCTAATAAATAATTGATTAATATATGAATTTTAATCAAAATCATGAGAACGAATTTTGAGGAAATTACAAAAAAGTACAATGTTAAAGTACTAATACTCTTTTGCCGATTTTATTGAAAATATTCGATGGGCATGCAACGAGGGGTATCTACCTTAAATATAGAATTTCACACTCTTTCCTTTTTTTCTTTTTTAAGAATATTTCTTCTCATGCACACACAGACTGACAGACCATTTCCGAAATCCATTTTTTAAACTCAGGAAATCTTAAAAGCTGTTTTTCCGTTGAAATCTCGTCATAGGTTTTTTTGGCGGTCGGAATACTTTCTCACAATATATTCCAATAATATTTATTTTCCATGATTAGTTTTTTAACTTTACCTTTAATCTCTTTTCAAGTCTGAACCTGTTTGAGTACTCTTCTAAATTAATAAATATTTTTAAAAATATCTTTCTTTGGTTAGGAAGCAAATGGAATATACATAATTTCAATAGTCATTTAAAAATATATTTTATTGTTAATTTTAAAGGGTTTTGTGGCCTTGAACTTGAAATTTTGTTACTGATTCTCTAAACCAAAGGAAAAAGAAAATTCGGGAATAAAATCAATTAAAAGGTGTAAAAAATATTTTTATCAAGAATGACTCTAATCTTTTCTAAAACATTGAGGTAAAAAACAGCTCAGCCTAAGTATTTGTTTGAAGTTTAAAGCTGAATATTCCAAATATACCAATATACAAAATTGATTGCTCCCCTTAAATCCAAAAAACGTTTTAGGGGGGGGGGTGAGGGGATGAGTGGGATAAAAAGAAGAGAATAAATGTTATTCTTACCTTAGGGTTTTCTTACCCGGGTATTCTTACCCGTGGTTACCATCCACGTATTCACCTGATGTAATTCTTGGAATAAACTTTCAAGGCCAACGGCCCCCTTTTGAAAAATTAGACAGCCTCTAAGACCATTATATTAAAATCTAACTTATTGTATGTTTGTAGCTAAATCCATAAACCTCAACTTTTGACAACAAACAAAATATATTGTTGGAAATTTTAATAAAGATATCTCCAGAGACTTTTTCATTAGGTCAAGAGTATGGGCATTAAAATAATATTCAGAAAAATGTTCTTATCTCCAATATCGTAGTGCCGATTATGAGAAAAATTTAATACAATATATTTATGTCGTTTTAAATTCTAATCCTAAGAGGTGGGAAGGAATACAGAAATATTAGGGAAACATACATACACACAACGATTGAAAACATTTATTGTTTATTTCAAATCTGCAGTTATTATATATGTAATTTATTTTTAATATTTTTTAAAACAAGGATAATATTAAAATAATGTTTCGTGAATTTTTGCACTAAGTCTCCAAAGTCAAGCAGCCATCTGTAAAAAAGGAATAAAATTAATACTTGGGAATTTCAAATATTGGTCTAGTTTTTTTTCAAAGAATATAATAAAAATTTTAAAAATGATCAAAGGGAAGCTGCACATGAATTATATAAAAGTGCCGAGAAATAGCCTGTTGTTTCTCTAGTTTAATTTTTCTCCGGTGTATAAGCCAAGTATTTCTGCCAAATTGATGGAGGCGGCCTCAATGTGTTTTTGTAGTTGATCTGCGTCCAATGATAATAAAAAATTCTCTGGAACATATAGCACTTATTATTTCTTGCTAGGATGCACTCCTCTCTAAAGAATTTTACATTTTCATCAGCGTCAAAGTTGTATGCTTAATAAAATGGAGTCTAGAAAACAGCTGGTTTAATTTCTCCAAACCCTCCCTTTAAAAATTTTTTAATTTTGTTTCTAAATGTTCTAATTTTTTTCTTTAATCTTTAGATTTTTATTCTTCTTTGCAAGCCCTTGCTATCCTAAGTTTTGTTCCAACAAATACTTGAACTTTAGGCAAACTATATGCATCGCAATATAAAAAATGATTAAGATTTTACCAAGATGAAAAGGTATATCCACAAATTATTTCGTTTTAATCTAAATTTCGATAACGTATTATCACTTTCATAATATAATTTGGAACTAAAAAAAGTCTCTCTAAAAAGAAAATGAGTGGCTATGCGTGATAACTTCGGATAACGAATCTGGATACAACACAACTCGGGTAGATTCCCACTTGCCGAAAAATTATTCAAAGTTGTTACGAAATAGGAAGTTAATCTCACCTCCTGTAATAGCTACAAAAGGCTCAATTTGTGACTTCTTAAGTGCCGGACGGGAGACCCCTTCCTAAAATTATACCAATCCATCAATTATCAAATAGATTCTCCCTAAAATAATAGGATTGGTATCAATATCGATTTCTTCGCTAGTCTCTGATTGAATAGCTTCATTTGGGTCGACTTTATTATTCCTTTTGTCTTCCAATGTAAAAACAAATTTGTCACCCTTGAAGCCGAAATTCCGACCCTTAGGTTTATTTTTATTGCTATACTAAAAAAAAAAAAAAAATATAAATCAATATATTGTTAATTTACTCATCTTTATTATTATATTCTTATTTCATAATTAATTATTTTTGTTTATGTCGTTATTATATATATATATTAAATTAACGGCGCTTCACTTATCTATATTTATATAAATTCTAACCTCAAAATAATTCTCCCTTGAAGATACACTAGAGCATCGATTCTCAACTTATGGGTCGCCAATAGTTGCAACAGTGTCTCAAAGCGAGAAAATGGTGGTGGGTCGTAAAGCAAAAAGGTTGAGAAACGCACCCATAGCCTTTCATCATCTCCTCGTTAGTGGTTCGATTCCCCTAAAATTCATCCAAATCATATTGATTACTAATTTATTTAAATACATATGGACCGAGACTAAATGCCAAATGTCGTAAAAGAACTAAAAAGAAATTTGGTGTGATAAACCGCACATCACACAACTTTCTCTTACCTACTTAGGCAAGAAAAAATGATGTTTAGTGCTCACAACAAATATTTTATGTCGACATATTTTATTTTATGCTAGTATTATATATCAAGACCTGCGGTGCACCCAACTTTTTAATTCGAAATTTCCCCTTAGGGTAAAGAAAAAATTATTAATTTATTAATATTAAGAAAGAAAAATCTTGTTTATATTTATTTATTTATTTATTTTAATCGTTTCGGCATCTTGAACCTTATAGACTTTTAAAAGATAGAGATAAATATATTTATTATGATTCAATTATCCAGGCACATTTATTTCAATTGGTATCCACATGATTTAAAGAAATTTTCATCGGATCACCTGGGATCCGAATCCACATCTTTTAAGTTTATCAATAAAATGATGTTAGAACTTATGATGTTGCGCTTTGGAACGTCGACGAGAAATAGTATTATTTCCTTGGCTGCCCCCCTCAGTTCACTTTCAAAGATCTCCACAGCCATCCGTCTTCTTTTCCAACAATTTTATTACCATAGGCATATATTTTCTTACAGAATTTCGATTCTAACGCTAAAAAAGAACAAAACGCCTCGGACAAAATTTATTAGTCCATTTTCATTCATTTATTAGCTATTTGCGATTAGTTCGAGATTCATATTCCCGATGACAAGTAACTTAAGAGAAACTAATTTCTTCGTCAATTCACCTGTTATTTTTCTATTCAAAGTTTACAGAAAACAAATTAGAAAAAATTTTCATCACAGAAAAGCGTACTACCTTTCCTTTTATACAAATTCTCTCAATCTCCTCTTGAGCTAGACATGTAGACGTGCCCTATCCCCTCTCTTCATCTCTTCCTTATATCTTTATTATTTCACCTACATTAATAAGAAATATAGTATGCATTGGGTTTTGCATACTTAAATCAAGCGCGAAAACCTTGTTTTTGGAAAATGCATTTTAAAGTCTACCAAGGTATAAGTAATTCAAAATTTAGATATTATGAAAAAAAAATACAATTTTCATGAAAAAATTTAAATTTCAACTGAATCACTGCATTTGTATTTTATGTATAATTAATCTTCGTGACATTTGGATAGATGTGAAGTGATGCCTTTTATAATAATAATATTAGAGCAATGAAAAACATTATTTTCAGTAAAAAAAAAAAACAATTTTAAAAAATCTTGAACAATCCTTTAGTAAAAATATTTTTAAAAATTTCATTTGGATCGTCCCCGTTTATTTAGGTGCTTTAGTGCACACAAACACCTCAAACACAACTGATCTATGGCCATAGTTATCTATCGACACCCCGTAGTGTTATTTTATTTTCTAACTCTAACTTCTTCCCCCCCCCCCGGGGTTTAAAGATACTGAAATTGTCAATATTGATAACCTTTAAAGCTAAGGGATGTTGGTTCGAATCCCAGGTAGCCCGATGAAAATTTATTTAAATCAATTGGATATCATTTGTTGTAAATAAATATGCCTGGATTATAAGTATCCTACTAAATATATTGTGTATCGTTTCAAGTCTATATAGTCTCAGATGCTGAAAATATTTTTAAAAAATTTATTTATTTTAGCTAGCTAACTACTCCTATATCTAATTCCACTCCGGTCCCTTTATTCCATCCAATTCTATGCTTGGGAGGACGTCCTAGTTTGTGGAAGGACTCTCTCAGCACAGGCGTGTAGCCCTCCACTTGCGAAGGATGCTTCATTGAGAGGGAATCCTTCTTTACGTTCCTTCTAACTCCTATGCCTGAGGACTTTATTCTGGTGGATCTGGATATCCTAAATATAAATAATACAAATAAAAAAATAATTTAAATAATAAATCATAATCTTATTGTATAAATTGAAAAGATATTTTTGCTTTAACCCTTATATAATTTATGAAAATAATTAATAATGTATAAATTTATATAACAAATTCGTGTATTTATACAAAGAAAATGCGTGCAGAAGGTGGGTAGCTTTGACTTTGAACGAAAAGTAATAATTTGATTATAAAAAATTCTTTAAAATGAAAATTAATTTATAATTAATGAATTCTATAGTTTTCTTAAGAGTACTTTATGGTTTCTTACCAATTAATTATACTCAGAAAACCTCATTTATTTTATAACATTATTTTACTTTCTTATCAATATATTTATTTTTACTTTCTCTTACCTCTCTCTATATGTAATATATATTGAGAAAGTATTGCGAACGCAAAATAAATTGATATCGAGGATTCAGAAATTCACGTTTTAAAATCCCCTGAGTCTAAAAAAAATGGGTCAAAATAGTATGTCATCTGTCGTGTGTGTGAACAGATTTCTCAAAAACAAAAAAACATTCGGAACCCGAACTTTATATTTAAGCTAGGTGCCCTCGTCGCTTGCACCTCGTTTTGTATTTTGGATGGGTTCTCTTCCCAGAGTTAAGTTCAAAACATTCTTATTGACATTTTTCAGATAATTTAAGATAAGATCTAATAAATTAAGGGTTACGTATGTAGCTTTCCCTGGAATATTGGGTGCCTGACTTCTGGTGCAAGTGAATAGCAATATCCTAGATTGGATTCCTAGAAAACCTTATGGCACGATACCATAAGAGAATTCTATCTCAAATATAATTAAAATTTTAATACCTCGTTAATTTTTTAGAGTAGATAGATAGATCGTGATAACAAGACAAAACAAAACAATGCTTAAAAATTTTTTTTTAGTCTTTTCGGCATCTGAGACTATAAACAATATAAAATATCTTTTAGGGGCTCTGTGGAGTAATCGGTAGGGTGTTGTCGTACTCCACAGGAAATCAGTGTTCGCATCCCGGGCAGGAGGGATTTTTTCATTAAATAAAAATATTTAATCTAAACAAATCCTCAAGTAAACCCTGAATTGGAACATTGGATCCCACCAAAATAGAGCCCCCAGGCAACTCTACGAGGAGAGGGAGTTCCTGTGAATCCCCGTCCTATGGAAAGGACGTAATGAAGGATTCCCTCTCAATGATGTACTCTTCGCAAGGAGTAGGATACTCGCCGCTGAGAGAGTCCCACTTCAAACTAGGACATCCTTCCTAGCATAGAATAGGTTGGAATAAAGGGACCTGGTGAAATTAGATATAGGAGTAGTTAGCTAGCTAGAAATGAATATAGGAGGAGGAGTTAGAGTTAAGAAATAAAGTAACTTCACGAGGTGCCGATAGATGGCTATGACCAGAGATAGGTTGGGTTTGAGGCGACTCTGCGACGAAAGCACCTCGGGTAAATAAACGGACTCCCCAGTAAGTGGGCCTATAGGGTCCAAATGAAATCTTAAATCTTCAAAATTTTAAGTTAAGAGAGAGTGGAGACATGTGAATCGGAGCCAAATATGTTTATAAAAAATTATCTGAAACGAGTAAAAGAAAGTTTCGGCACGTGATTAAGGGAGGCGCAGGAACCACTGAAGTCGGGATATAAGGTCCCGCCGGAGGCGAGCGTTGAAATTAGTATTTATAATTCATGTATTCGAGATAATAAAAATCTGGTGTGACGGCCGCAAATCACAAAACTTTCTCTTACCTAAGATAAGGAAAATTGTGTTTTGTACTGTTACACTAGATTTTTGCTTCGGGTCCCATGAGAGCCGATTCACTATTTTATTTAGCTTTTAATTTTAGAGATTGTTTGTGTTAATCAACTATTAAAATTATAAAAAAAAATTTAATTAATTAATGAATTTATTTTATTAATAATCATAGGAGCCCTGTCCCTTGGTGCAGAACTAGAGGTCTGGCTTCACGTACCAAAGGTCAGTGGATCGCTTCCCGTCCTGACCGACAAAAACTTATTTAAATTATATTGGCTACCAATTAATTTAAATAAATAAGAAAGGAGTCTAAATGGCCTCCGATGCCGGAAAAGACTTAAAAAAGTTCCTTCGATTATTTTTTTTTAAAGTCTTTTCGGAGGTCATTTAGACTCCTTCCTTATTTATTTAAATTAATTGGTAGTCAATATAATTTAAATAAGTTTTTGTCGATCAGGACGGGAAGCGATCCACTGATCTTTGATACGTGAAGCTCTGCACCAAGGGACAGCGCAATCGTAGGAATTAAAATATTTATATTTTGTTACCATGACAACAAGTTGTCCTATTTTTTTCTATAGGATAAATCCAAAATTGATGATCACAAACTATTTTAAGGAAGAAAATGATTAATACATTCTATTATTATATATACAGCCAATTTAAACAAAATCGTAAGAGATTCTTAAGAAAAATCGAAAAAACGATTACATTATTCAAATGGGATTCGAACAATTTTGGGGCAGATAAAAGATAATGTATTTCAAAAATAATATAAATGATTGATATATTAATTTTAATCAAAATTGTTACAGTGAATTTGGAGAAAATCGGAAAAAAAACACTAAAAAGTGCATCAGCAAAGTAAATATTAGTACTCTTTGACGGATTTTATTCAAAAGTTTGAGATGAATGAGACGAGGGTATCTATCCGAAATATAAAATTTCAGCCACGTAAGTTTTTTCGTTTTTGAGAAATTTTGTTCACAGACAGACGAACCATTTTGCGAAACCCATTTATTTAGATACAGAGGATCTAAAAACGTGTATTTCGATTGAAATCGAGATCGATTTTTTTGGCGATCGCAAGACTTTTTATCTCTATATTTCATATATAAGAGAAAGTAAAAATATGAGTGAATAGATGAAGAGAGGGGGACAGGGCACGATTACATGGAGGGGAAATTTGGAGAACTTATATAAAAGGAAAGGTAGTGCGCTTTTCTGTTATGAAAATTTTTTCTAATTTTTTTCCTTAAACTGAATTAAAAGATATCAAGTGGATTGACGAAGAAATTTGGCTTCTCTTAAGTTACTTGTCATCGGGAATATGAATCTCACTCTAGGTTTATCATCTGCCCTTATGATTATGTTAATCTGTAATTTCGCTTTGATTAACGGACAACCTTTCGATATGATGGATCAACACTA
>JAAAKE020020527.1:0-10397 GCA_010014785.2 Anisolabis maritima | reverse complement strand
AGTAGCAGCAATCTAGCCCACGTTCTCCCATGGTTTACGCCCGTGGGTGTATTAACCTTTAGTATTATAAATTATTATAAGAAAAATTAATTACGAAAAAAATAAATAAATAAACAGAAAATTAATATAAAATAACGATAATTAAACTAAGATAGATTAAAATAAATCAAATAATAATGAAAAAACCCTTTTGATAGTATCCATTATTTTAACGCACTTCGGTCCGTAGAAGTTTTGAAATTAATTAATTGATAGGTATTAGATGCGAAAGAGCGAAGTTCTCAATACTCGTCTAGGGAAATAATATGTGCAAAGTTGCATTTCCTTTTTTATGTAAAGGAGATCCTAGAATGTGTGATTTTGAGTCCCGTTAGGGAGAGGCGAGAGGAGGCTTGGTCCTCTCTCCCAGCTGACAGAATGAGTCTGACCGTCCAGCGGAATACATCCATCTAAATTTTTTATCCTTTAAATAAACATCTACATAAATAGAATTGTAATAAGTGATTTAAGTGCATTATAATTACTGTATTAATCAAATATAAAGAGAAATCATCATTTGGCCTCTCATCATCGATCACTATGCCATAATTAGTTCATCACATTTTCTAAAAAGTGAGTAATAATTAAATATTTATTCCATAAATCAATTCACTATCATTACGTAGATGGCATTCTTTTTCTTCTTGACATCAGGCCATACTATAATGACAAATTTCTTTTTCTTTTTACTTTTTATGTTGGAAATCCATCTCTAAAATTTATAAAATTTATCTCACCTTTCTAATGAAGGTTTTGGGCTCTGGGCCAGTCAAATACGAGGGGCAGGGGCCTCGGCGTAAAACCCAAAGTATCGACATTACAGGTCATCTCAAAAATACAAATAACTTTTGTATGTATGTACTAATCCTCTCAAAAATAATAGGACAACCTGTATTTCGTCTTATTGGATAATTAAAAGGCCTACAAGAAATTCGTTAAATTTAATAATAGATAAAACATGAAATTTGATGATTTTGAATTTCATATTGCTCTACTAATTATCCATTAAGACGAAATAAAAGATACAGATTGTTCAATTACTTTTGAGGGGAATTGTATGCGAAAATTTGCTTTGCCCTTATGTGAGAGAAATGAATATATTATTATTTTATTATTATCACAATATGTATATTATTTGAAATAACTCAGGGGGGGGGAGGTACAGCGAACGTTTGCACCTTCAACTTTTTAGTGAAAAAAAAGAACCTAAAATAAATATAATTTCGTGATTATTGCCAAATTGATGAAAAATCACTATGATGGAATACAATGCGATAAATTAGCCGGAATATCGCAAAACCGAATATATTCAATAAATTAAATAAAAAATAATATTTTACTAGAGGTCTATACAGTCATGTTTTATTTGGATGAGGGGCAGACTTCTCCTTGGGAGAGGGGAGAAGAGTCCAGGTCAATCATTTTCATTAAATTACTTTAAAATTTAGAGGGGGGATCCTGTGATCTAGGGCTCCCTAGATATATCCTTGGGGCTACGAGGATACCTAGATGTGATTATTAATAATAATTAAATAATAAAGGGAAAATTCATAATAAAAGAGTTATTTATTATTAGAAAAAATAGGAATAGGAAAGGAGCGAAAAAGGAATTATTTTTATAATTGAATTTTATTTTTATATATTTAGAACAAAAAAATAAATAGAATTTATTGATTTGAGCTACAAGTACATAAAGGCTTATTTATTTTTATTTTATTTTAAAGTCTTTTTCGGCATTTTAGTGAAATAGAATACCATCCTTATTTATTTATAATAATAATTATAGATAAATTTTTGTCGCTCAGAACGCGAACCACTGATCTTTGATACATGAGACGAGGACTAAAAACAGGCTTTTTGACATTTTCTTCTAAAATTTTATTTATTTTCGGGCTTACTGTCTAGTAACATCAAAGTTCTCCGTAATCTTGGAGGTCTCTAGATGACGACAATTTGCAAATAACTATTTAGAGCAAGAGTCCCAAAAATTTGACTTGATGGAACAAATATAGACTGAAATATTTTGAGAGAAAGGGCCAAAGAATCTTCTGAAAAGGCAATTAATTTACTTCTCTTGCGAAATACATTTTCGGAACCCCTGGTTATGATAAGTTATTTCACTTTATTTCTCCTCAACCAAATTCAGAAGCACTTATCTTCTCTTCACCAATTTTCATTGTTAGCAGAGACGTATACAAGGGGAGGGAAGGAGTTATTACCTCCATTATTTTTTTTTCAATTTTAAGTCTTTTTTCGTCTCCCGAGGCCATTTAGACTATAAACTGTTCAATTATATTGCAACTCCATGATTTAGGTTCGGATTCAAATTAGCAAAATTGTATTAATAAATAACTCCCGAATATCTTGTATACCATCATAAATATATATTACATTAATTTTTCTCCTCCCTCCTCCCAGATTTTGTTTTATTTTTTTATTTTTTAAATCTTTTTCGACATCTGAGGTCATTTAGACTCCGTTTTTATTTATTTAAATTAATTGGTAGCCAATATAATATAAATAAATTTTTGTTGTTCAGGACGGGAAGTGAGCCACTGACTTTGGCTACGTGAGACGAGACGTCTACCTAAGAGCCACGGAATTGTTTGAGTTTTTAAAATATCGGCTAACTTCAAAGGTATTTAAAATCAATATAATACTTTTTAAAAATGTAAAATGTTCATTTGTTTTTGTGAACAGCGACCAGTTCGTTTACTCTCTTTTGTCTCGAATTAAGTGTACATGTAAAAACCTAAATGTAATGATCATAAAAAGGTAAATCAAATCATTACTGTCATTATCTTTTTTTTTTTGGTTGGATTGTGAGGATGCAGCCCAAGAGGATTTTTTTCACCAAATAAATTAATTCGTAAATCACAATTAGGAATTTTTCTAACTAATTGTGATTTTATAATTTATATGGTGAAAAAACCTCCTGTGCTGTATCTTCACAATCCAACAATTACTAATCTACAGTCACAAACTCTTCTATTAGCTTTCTTTCATTAATGGCCTTGAATGGATTGATAGAGGGCGGATCTTTCTTAGAGAACCTCCAGGCACGAATGGGCCTTTGTGACATTAACCCTATTACTGGGGATGAGATTATCTCTCATTTTCCTATTCCATGAGGAGAGGAGACTTCTGGCAAAGATGGAAATAATTTTTTGCGGTAAACCAGATTCGAACCCGAATTGTTTTCGAAACTCTAAATCCATCCACCTTAGCCATTGCTTCCTCCAATAAGGTCTTTAATTTAATAAGTAATTAATGAATCCATAAAATGAAAATCACTATCTATATTGAGAAAGTCGCAAAATTAAAGATTTTAACAAAATAGGGGCCCTTTCAAATTTCACCTCCCCGAGATAATCCACCACTATTCGTTATCATGGAAAAATTAATTACTTCAAAGGAATTTCTTTTATTTGATTCAATTTCATAAAATTACGTAATGCTAATTCTAATTTCTAATGTGATCACGTCATCCAATAAATAGCAGGACAATGATTAATTAATACTTACTAATTACTTTTATCAAATAATTCAATTACTTTCCTTTTTGATTGATTAACGATCGGTTTCATAATCAAATTTAGCACTTGTTCTTTCGGAAAAATTACCTATCATTTGAAAATGTTAAAAAAGAGTAAATGGGGTATTACATTAAGGGTAAGATATTCTTCAAATGGAGGTATAAAAAATATATTAGAAGGAGGAAGGAAAGTAATCGCTAAAAAATCATAAAAATTTGAGCTTTTTTTTTATAAAGAAAAAGTTAAGTATTTGTATAATACCCGAAGGGCAAAAATCAACCCTGTCAAAGTGAAACTTCATTTCAAGAACAAAGGAAGAAAGAAAATGAAAATGAAATGACGAAGACAGACCAATATAATTTATTTGATCAAGCGTGACGTTTCAGTCATAAAAGGGGACCACCTTCAAAAACATTACAGTCTCCCCAAGTGGACCATATTTACGTTATAACGCCCAAGGCTTAGATATTTCTATATAACGCTCAAAAATAATTATTTATATCCTATTTTGTCTGAATCTTCTCTATTTATTGTATATATTTTAATTAGAATCAAAACCTAAAAGAGTAAAATAAAGATAAATGTGAATATGAATTTTGTGACTTAATTACGGCTTTGGAGGAAGAGAGACAAGCCCTCTGGCTTTCCCTAATTCTGTTTCTGTTGATAATCCCAATCAAATTTATTCATATTAATTTGGCAATAATCTCATTCGCCTTTAGCCATGCCCTTCTTCATTAATACTATCTATCGAGCAAATATTATACAATGACTAGGCTAATTAGGCTACAGCCTCAAGGCACACGATTTTTAGGGAGCAAATGTTTTATTTTTAATGTCAGCGGCCCTGGCCTAGGCAAAGAGGAATAAGTAAGGTCAACCGCTGCTGAACCTCGGATTTATGGCAAAGATGGAAATAATTTTTACCCTAAGCCGGACTCGAACCCGAGTTGTTTTTGCAACTCCATTGCACAGGTCACTCCGAGGGTCTAGAACACTGATTCTTAATTTTTAATAAGTCAAATTCCGAATTTTTAATGTCATATCCGTGTAGAAATATATATATATTTTGAAATATATTTTATAATATTTTTTGAAAATATATTAAAAAATATTATTTTTTTATTAAAATTATAAAAATTTATATTTTAAATATATTTCAAAAATATATTTCGAATTATATGTATTTTTATTTATTTTAAATATATTTCAAAATATAAAATTTAAAAAATATTTAAAAAATATTTATTTCTACGCGGGTTGTTTTTGTTTGTTTTTTGGATCATTAATTTTTCATATAATCAAAAGTGTTGCCTAACTTCTAAAAGATTAAGAACCACTGGTCTAGAAAGATAAACGGTTGCCGGAAGCTATCGCTAGACATTTTTCTTCTCATATTATATTGTACTATTCCCTCAAAATTAATTGGACAACCTGTATATTTCGTTTCGTCTTAATGAATAATTAGAAGGCGGAAAATAATAAATTTAATAATAGATAAACATTATGAAAGTTGATGATTTTTAAATTTCATATAGTTCTCCTAATTATTCATTAAGACGAAACCAAAGATACAGGATATCCACTTACTTTTGAAGAGGATAGTATATATTACTCAAGATAGCAGAAGAAGGAAATTAACTTAAAATTGAAAATAAAAAAAATAAATAAATAATAAATAAAATAAAAGGTTTAATTTATATTTTAAGTATATTTCATTATTTCTCCTATACGTTTAGGAATAAGTTATATTAATAATTGAAAAAATCCCCCACCCTGTGGTCGAAAGATTAATTGTCAATATTGTCAATATTAAAAACCTTCGAAGTCAAGGGGTGTGGGTTCGGATCCCAGACAGTCCGATGATATTTAAATCAATTTGATACCATTTGTTAAAAATAAATATCCTAGGATTATAAATATCGTAATTAAAATAAATGACTATCCTTTCAAGTCTATATGGCCTTAGATGTTGAAAAGACAAAAAAAAATTTTTTTTAATTTATAAAATCATTTGATGGAAATTTCCCATTTATAAAGATGGCGGAAATACTTGGCGTACTGATGTCATGCAAGGTGGCCACGCCTTCCTCCTCCCGACTTTCCAAATGGGCGACCAATCAGCGTTGCTAGTTCCCCTCTTGCTTTCTTTCTCCCTTCAGGCTATATAAAAACCAACTTGGTTATAATAATATTTATTCAAGCTTAGTTCGTCCTCCTAATTAGTGCTCTAAATTCAGCATTCCTTCAAGCTGAATTTGATTTTTCATGGCCTACCAACATTATATGAAATTTGATGTAAGTAAAACATCTCTTTTATTATATAATCTATCTATCTTACTTCCGTCGAAATTTAAGAATTTCCCGCTAAACTGGAGCTTTGAAAATTTTTACAAATTAATTTTTAATATTAAAGACGTTATGAAAAATAAGGTATCATAAAGAAAAATAAAAATGAGGGCGATGGGAACAGCGCAGTTAAATGAAATTAAAAAAAAAAAAAAAAAATAAATTAGGAAGGTATCTAAATGGTCTTAAATCCCGAAAAAGACTTAAAAAAAATGCTTCTTAAATTTATTACAAGAATTATGTCCGTTTCTCAACCTTTTTTCTTTTGAGCCCCCCTTTTTTAATATTGATTTGTAGCGCTTTTTCCTCTACACAGTATCGCAGTTAGGAGCGGTCAAACAGGGCACTTTCTCCGGGGTTTCTCTAGATAAGATGAGGATATGAAACATATTTCAAATCAAATTTAATTAAGTTTTTAAATAGATAAAATACTAAGGAAATTCTTAGGAAATTTAAAACAAATTCAATATCAAATCTATGATGTCTATTCTTACTAGGAAAGAAGTAAAAGACAGAAAAATAAATTTCACCAAGAGGTAGCAATTTAAGCTTTTGTTTTTTCAAAGCATATGGTCATGATTAGTTCTCTATTACTTTCTCTTATTGAAAAATTATATTTTTGTATTTTTTTTTATTTTAAAAACTTCAATATAGTATCTATGATTTGTTTAAGAGGAGGCTCCGACTTCGTTCTGAGACACTCATTTCCTAATGCCACTTAAGCTCCTAATGAAGGAAAGAAAGAAAATCGATTTTGACCTTAAATAATTATAAACAACTAAATATTTCATTAAAAACCATCATTTCTCTAATTTGAAAACACACTTATGTGCAGTGATGGAGAATGTATCTTTTAGCGATTTTTGGGTTTTTTTGAACATCCCTTTTACTTATTTTCAGCCTCCCACAGGTTGTGAAACGCTGCATTATGTAATTAATATTTAATAATAAAGCATCTAAATTTAGGATAAATATTACATTAGTTAATTTAATTTAATATTTTTTTATTTTTTCTGCTTTACTTATTGAAGCTCATTTTGGTTCTTAGTACATTCCTCATTTCTGGAGCCACCCACCCTCTCCCCCTTTGCTTTGTAGAAAAAATTCTGACTTCACCTCTGATGAGTAATGCATACCAACTTGACAACTTGAAAAATTCTGTGAATATATCTGTCCACAAATTTATTTCGAATTTCAAAATTTTGATTCAAATAAAGCATCAAAAATGAAGTATAAATCTGCAAAAATTTCAAAACTGCTCATGGCAATATGTTTAAAATGACCGTTGAAAATTTAAATTTTTACTAAATATCACATTTTTTACTTTAGAGTGGTATACCAACATCTATAAATTTATAATAATATTATTTTGAAACTGTTGTCAGCGAAATAAGTAATTCAGTAACCCTTGGATTTAGACAGGAATTGCAAGCGAAGCAAGCACACCCTTTGCTCAGATACAAATTCTTTTCGGCAATGAAGCTTTGCGCGTTTCTTTGTAAAATTAATTCACAAATTACTATGTACATTAGTAACAGAAACAGACGGGGACTTAAAATTTTTTTTATTTATTTATTTTGATTAGAAATTTTTTTTTGTTTGAATTTAAATTTTGGTAATTTTTATGTTCTTGCAAAGGACAAAAAAAAAATAAAATAAAATTATTGTAAAAAATAAAAATAAATTATATTCAATTTACGTAAAAGTAAGTTATAAGTAATATATATATTTTAAGTGAGTGAAACTTGCGAGAAATGATCATAAAATATAATAATCATGAAAAAGATAATTTGTAGTGTATTTTTCACAAAAAAAAAGGCGCTCCGTCTCAGAAGATTAGACACTTTTGTCTAATATTTCTGAAAAAAGGCAAAAATATTTCAAAAAGAAGGGTGACAAACTCATGGTCCGCCCCGGAAGAACCAAACTAGATACGCCACTGGTCCGTCAGTGCACTGCCATAACTAAAATAGGTTTCGGGGTTTTTTAGGGGAGGGAAACATTTTTTTTGGTCCAAACTCCCCTGGGAGTTTTTCTTTTGATTTTGATAAAATTTAATATCTTAAATAGAAAAGATTTATTTAATTTAAATAAAATTTGAAATTTTGTTTTCACCTGATCTAGATAATTAGGGAAGAAAAATGTGCTTACGACTGAACAACGATTGGATATTTTTCCAATTTTTTACAAAATTAATTATTATGTTATTTATTATTAAATCTACAAGGTACACCTTTACAGGCGCAAGCTAGGACGGTCATATCTCGAATTTTAAAAATGTTTATTAGTCATTCTGATGGTTTGCTTTGGACGTATGTGTATAATTTGCAGACGAGTAATGCCCCCTGTGTCGCGCTCGACCTCCGAGTTGGGGACAATAGCTCTACGACTGGATCGTCTCATCTCAATGGGGTACCCCACCCCAGTATGCCCACGATGTCTGAAGCGTCTACGCAGACGCCTCAAGAAGCAATTAACTTATCTGCTTACGTTTACGAAGGAAGTCCCCCACAGCAGCAGCAACAACAACAGCAACATCAGCAACATCAGCAACGTCCTCGACGTTCAAGACAATCCCGCAACAGACAATATCCAGTTGGAAGTCCCTCCAACTTACCATCCCCCAGTTTCTCCCAAAATGAGATGCCCCAGTCCAGTCCGTCAATCTCTGCCCCAGAATCCCCCTTCTCCCCCATCTCTCCCATCTCCCCAATCTCAGTCCTCTCACCTCCAACTTCCGCCACCTCCACCGCCTCAAGCACCGACCCAAGATACCCACCAGCTTATGCCTTTCTGCCAGCCAGCCATGACCCCTACAGCTCCTATCTCTGTAAGTAGCCTCAAGTTCATTTAGGCGCTATATCTACCTTAAAGGCTTAAATTTAACGCAATTTATTTCTTCTCTTTCAGATGCCATGAATTACCCTTACGTTGAAAGTCCTTCCTCACCTAGCTACACCAACATGCCCATAAGGAGCATTCCATTTGCCGCTTCCGTGTACGTGGAGATTGTACAAAACGACATCCTTTGGGGCTACTATTATCGTCCTGTCGCCTACGGTGTTCCGGTAAGAAGAATTTTTTTTTAAATTATATATCAAATATATAGTCTTTTTGATATAATTTAATTATCATTAAAAACCCTTCATTCATGAAAATAAGTATATAATAATACCTACAATGATGATATATCTGAAAAAGAAAGTTCATAATAAATTCTCTCTTCGTCGCTCGGCTGCTTCGCTTAAAGACAGTTTAAGCGTAACAGTAATGAAATGGATTGGACTGTTCTTGAAACAAGGAAAAAATATAAAATTTATTATAGACTCTTATTCTCTCTCTTTTTAATTTATTAAAATTAAAAAAAAAAAAAAAAAACTTTTTAAATAACACTAAGTTATATTCTAACCAAATCGTATTGACGATGGTGCTGTGCGCGTGTTCCATGTTTGGGTGGTGGATGTCGTCAAAGACACCCCCGATGGCAGCCGTACCTTTAATGACGGTGTCGTCATCAACGACGTCACCTGCCTCCAGCCAAGAATGGCAATGGGCATCGCCGACTCCGACAATGGAAACAACCCCAACAGTCTCAAATACATCGAGCCCCAATCGGATGAGGCGACCACCGCGGGACTGCCTCTTCCACTTGCAGAACGAGGAACAGGAAACCGAGGAACAGGACGAGGGAGACGAGGAAAACTACAACAACATTCTCTGAACCACTCGATTCGTCTCAGTGCCATCTGGTTTTGGTACCTCCTCATAGTGAGTCTGGTTCTTTTTTTCCTCACTTTTTTTTCTGATAAGCATGTAATTTTCTCAGAAGACTGGGATCCAATCATAGTGGCGTAATTGTTGGCTTAAAATAAAATTATTTGAAATAACAAGGGCCTCTAAAGAAGGGGCTCACTCTATTGGGAATAATTCTTCAAAAAATTTCAATACAATGGTATTAATAAATCACGTTTGAAACTCTAAAATAACATTTAAAAATTCACAGTAGAAATTTATAATACAGCTATAATAGAAAATGTTTATAACATCCTTTAAAAATTTTTTTTATTATGAATAAAGAAATATTCTCTCATTTAAAAAATATTAAATAGGCCTATTAATTGCCCGCACCCTGTAGCCAAGAGGTTAGCTTGTCAATATTCATAACCTTAAAAGCCAAGGGTTGTAGGTTCGGATACCAGGCAGCCGATGAAAATTTATTTAAATCAATTGGATTAATTAAATATGCATATTTAATAAATATAGGTCTGTATTGTTTAAAGTCTACATAGCCCAAAACTACAAAAAATAGACCTATTAGTTCTATTTTATAAAATATAAATTTTTAATTAATACTTTTTAAAATTTTTCTATTACAGACTACAATTTTGTTTAAGTTAAATTTTTTTTTTTTTTTTTTTTTTTTTTTTTTTTTTTTGGGGAAAGCCTTAAATTAAAGGCTTAAAAACCCCCAAT
>JAAAKE020020494.1:0-10398 GCA_010014785.2 Anisolabis maritima | reverse complement strand
AGACTACGAAATCATAATTTGCATAGAGGATGAGCACTGTACATTGCTCGATGTATTTGCGATAGATAAATTGCTAAATAATCAATTAAAAATATTGAATATTATTGTGTCACGAGAGAGATATTTTCACTAAATAGTAGGCATTTCCTAATGCTTTATATTAGAGGTCTCCAACAGTTCCATCTCGCGGGTCGGATTGGCATAGGGAGAAGAGGGCGGGGGAGGCTTTTTTTTGGATCACTCAAATGTCTTCAAATATTATGAATTCTTTTCTCCAATTAACAAAGCGAATTGTTCATCAGATAAATTTATCCTTTATTTTGATTTTATATATTTAAATATTTCATTCTCCAAAAAAGATAAGCAAAAATTGAAATAAATTTAGGGTACTTTAAACCCTGATCTGAGTTTATCCGTGGACCGGATCCGGCCCTCGGGCCTTAGTTTGGTGACCCCTGCTTTACATTTATTTGACCTTTGATATAATCCTTTGTTTATTTTTATCGTTGTTCAACCAAATACCCTAATAAAAAAAATTGAAGAACAGCAGCCAGGAAAGGAGTTTCTATTCTTTTTATTGAAAAGTTTCATTTAAAATCATACTTATGCCATTGTTTCCAGAGGTAACCCTTTATATATAGCAGAAAAATGGAAAATGTTAATATATAAATACACGAGATAATCAATTTGTATCAAAATCTAATTATGTTAACATATAAATAAAATGAAGATTAAATATATAATAATTTTAAATTAGGTTTAAATTTAAGTTTAAATATATATCATTATATAATCTTTATATATATTTATATATAAAGGCGGTGATTGTTAGTCAGTCCGCATTTAAATCTTACAAACAAAAATAATTTCACTAAAATTAAATAACAAATCCCTAGTATACTTTATAAAGAATTATTAAAGAATATAGACGGGGGCTCAGAGGCAAGATCTGGTTAGCTGCGTGGACCGCCGAAGGAGAGTTGCGCAGCTAGTATATTATAGTGTAAACTATTCTTCTCTGAAGTTTATAAAAATTTGTTCTTAGAAACAGAGAGAGAGAAAGTAAAATTAATCTTCAAAACCTCCAATTATAATATTTTGAATGATTACAATACTTCTATGAATCGTTAATATTTTAGCCTCAATTTAAATTTCATTATTAAATTCTTCAGAGGTCTAAACAACAAAAAAAATCTTATTTATTAATTATGAATATATTGTAATACATACATAGTTTTAAAATAATAAATATTTATATCCCATCATCTTTTTAACTCAAGGAGGCGAGTTTTGAGGCTACCCATTCGACTTCTAAGGGCTTTGTTTGCCTACGCTCAAGGCAGAAGCCTCAAGGCTAACTGTCACTCTCTGGATATTATTCTTATTATTATTATTTATCAACTGCACAATAATGGAGTAATTAGTATTCAATTTGTGATTTATGTAATTTATTTAAGAAATAATATTTTAGTAGAGACAATACAAGAATAGAATAGATCAAAATGTGTTATTTCTAAAAACTAAAAAACCTTTGGTAGATTAAACAATTTTGAACAACAAAGCTGAAATAAACTGGGTTGAGTTATTTCCAATCAAATTTCCTGCAAAATATGAATGGAAGAAAAAAAAAAGTAAAATCAAGAAAAAAGGAAGTCGAATTGGAGGGAAAAAAAAAGATGTTATTAAAAAGGAAAGAAGACAGAGCAAATATTCAATTGTGTGCTTATGAATCGGAAAAAGAAGTTGGTGGGCTAGATGGGGGCTGGGGGAGGGAGGCGTACTCCCCTGGATGAGGATGAAATGAGGACGAATACTTAAAAATGATTTCCAGAGGAATTTTCGATTACCGCATTTTATGATTTAGATATTAATAAAATATCAAGATTAGAACCGGAATTTCATTTGGAATTTTATGAATACATATAAAATGTAATATCTTATTACTTGTTTTTAAAGAGATGGAAAATATTATTTAAGAGTTTGAGGATAAGAGAAAATTGAAAATTTCTAATTTCTTTTAAGCAAAAGACTATAACATTGTTTGAATTGAATTTTATATAGAATTCTCTTTTATTATATATATCCTTGAAATTAGTGAGTATACATATTTCGATTTAAAACAAGGAGGAAGCAATTTTTAATTATCACCCAATGACGTCATCTTATCCCGCCCTTTCTTCCCCTTTTTTCATTAGTATCAATGAATTCCATCATATTTTAATTTAATTTATAATCAATAAACTAAAAGTTTGAGGCAAATAGCTGAAGATTTATATGTAGTAAAGGTCAAGATAAAAGAGCATGGTACTCAGATTTATTTCTTTTATTTAAAACCCAGAGCAACATTTCGGTCAGCTCTGCGACCATCTTCAAGCCCAGGGATTTTGTCAAAAGAAATGCCTTCGTGTGCCATTAATAAGCATTATTAATCTGTCTCACGTTCATTCTGGCGTTGATTCACACATATAATAGGCGTACATCGTGAGACTGAATATGATTATTAATAACTCACGAAGGCATTTCTTTTGACAAAATCCCTGGCCTTGAAGATGGTCGCATAGCTGACCGAAATGTCACTCTGGGTTTTAAATAAAAGAAATAAATCTGGCTACCATGCTCTTTTATCTTTGCCTCTACTACAAATAAAAGTGTTAATAATTATAAGCAATAATTGCAAATTTTCGAAAGTACATTTGTATAAAATTTTAAGCACCTTCTTGATTATAGAATAAGACCAGGTGCGTAGCCATGGGGAGATGGGAGAGTGGTCGTCTCGAGTTGGCAAAATTTAGTTAATTTTTTTCCTAAGGTCGAACGAATCGTCAAATATTGTAAATTTGTCCTAAAGGTGGGTGGAGCAAAATGTTGGCGGAAGTAAATAAAATATATTGGATAGAAAAAAGCCTTTTGTTTGGATTCCTTTTTTTTTTTGTCTGAAGATCAATATGTTATTATATTTTATATTAAATAATATTGTACTTGTTAACTGCATTAATTTTTAATTTTGATCCAATTCTCTTATTGACATGTCTACAGTAATAATTTATCATTGTATTTTTGTTTATGATTTCAGTTTTTTTAAGGACACAACATAAAACTGTGCATTTTGGTAATTTTTTTTTCGATAATTTTGATTTTAGTCACGACTAACTCATTGTCATCTTACATTGTTAGACACAGTGTGATCAATTATTTAAAAACATTCTCTGTAAACTGTCGCTGTCATACAAAGTTTTAATTTTCATTATTTCAATCTTACTTTGATTATAGATATTATTAGTATTTAGGTCTCATTAACAAATGGGATGTATTATATACAGGTTCCATTAAGAATAATCAATTAATCATTGTTCCATAAAAGTCATCTTCATGAGTTCAGAAGAAAAAGACTTAATCATCTTTACCAAGCAGGCAGGTGCAGAATGGATGAGTAGAAGAGAGTGGAAATACGAAAAATGAAGAATGCGACTTATTTTATTTTATTCGACATATATCTATATCTATACTATTATATAAAAGACAAAGTCTCTCTGTCGGTCTGTCCTTCTCTATGTTTGTAACTCCGAAACTATTTTCCGGAGGGTGGTTTTAGGCTATGATTAATTCAGATTAGGGGTAGGGACTCCCCCTTATTAGGGGAATTATATTTGATCAGATTTTAAGATGAGGCTTCCTCGTAAGTAAGCAAGTGAATATCTCTGAGATTTATGGACGAATATTAATGGATATTTTTCATTGTGTAGAGAATTTTATAGAGCACGTTGGAGGTTATAAGCAAGTTATATAGGGGGAGAGAATGCCCCTGTTTAGGGGGTAGAAATCGAAATTCTGTTTGGAACGTGTTAATTTGGGTTGGGCACCCGGATTTTGATCGGATTTTAAGATGAGTCTTCCTCGAGGTATAAATAAGTGAAAAAATATCATTAAATACTTCAGGAGGCGTTTATTCCCCTTCCCCCTTACAAATTAATTTTTTATTTTTAATCCGATTTTAATAAAATTTAAAATGAAGGCTTCCCGGCGTATATATATATGTGTGTGTGTGAAAAATGATATTAAACACTTGAGAGGCGTATATGATAAATATCTGAAACGAGTGAACGAGAGTCGCGTCATATTATTATTTACTTGCAACTTTTCTTTTTTTTTAGACAGGTAAATTAAAATTCCGACCAGGGTAAAATCAAAAAAATTAATACTTGAAAAATTAATAATGACACAACTAATTAATAAAATTTGTTGAACACCTTGGCCTAACTTTGGATTCAGATTCCATCTATTATAAAAAGAGAAAAAAAATATAGGTAAATAAATTTTCGACAGAAGAGGCAGGGGGTGAAGCCCCCTGTCTAGGTGCGTAGCCACCCGAAGAAGGGCTGCGTAGCTAGCATATATATATGTTTAAATATATATATAACTTTAAAAAAAAGCTTTCGAATCATATATTCTATTATCATATAGAAATATTAAAAAGATCACCGTATCTAAGACCTCTAGTGCGCATTTAAATGTGTGAGTGAATAACTCACATTGGTATCGGCCTGATTGCTAGAGAGCAATTCCTGATTGAGCGTGATTAAAATTTATTATCCTAATGACTCGACCACAGATAAAATATTTATATAATAAATGGTCATACAATATTTAATAATTGATGGTATCGGAAATGAAGAAATAAAAATTTAATTTCTCAAGTGTCAACCCCGGCAGTTTTCTAAATCATTTTTCAAAGAAAATCTCAAATTTTATTATAATTGAATGAGAAATAAAAAAAACTAATTTCTAAGTGGGGGGAGGACATTTTTCAAATATTTATATGAAGGGATGCGGAGGGACAGACAAAGCTCTTTGCTTTTGGGAAAATGCGATGAAAAAACGATTCGAATTATCTGTTATTGAAAGGAGGGGGGGCAGCAAGAGGGGAGCAGCGCATTCACCAATAAAGCTCAGATTTCACACTTGGAATAAATGCGGCTCCCCTCCCGTACTGAGTCGATCAAAACTGCAGCCATCGCCTCAAGTGATTATGTGTAATCTATAAACTAATTCAAAAACTATGAACTATTCTAGAATTAATAAATTTATTTTAAATATGATCGAGAAATTTAACTCTCCTCCTTTCATTTTGGATCAACTTGGACACTCGTCCATTCATTTAATATAACTCTATGAACGTTTCTATAATCGTGGCTCCAACTGACGGCTCCTGGATAGGTGTCGGTCCGTCAGAAATTTTTGCCGGCATGGGAATTTAAAAAAATTAGATTTTTAACATGAAAACGGCTTATTATTATTTTGTTGTGAATACTTTAATAAACCTGTGAAGAAACAGTTTTTTTATTGATTTTAGATTGTTCTTATTCAGTTTAATAATTTATTTATTATTGTATAATTTATTTTGCTCTTTTCTTTAATTCTTTACGTTACAGTCCGCAAAAAAATAAAAATGTTACCTCGTTTGGCGGTCCGCGGACGGAAAAGGTTGGGAACCGCTGATCTACTACAACTCTCCTTTCTTTCTTTTTTCCAACAAAAATTCTCACCATTTTATTATGATGGAATATGATAAATAAATTAGGATTTCTTATGACCGCTTTAATGTCATTCGTGCTATTAAAATCTAAATCTTTAAAACGATGAGAGATGGAATTAATTGTCTGTTCTCTTTTAAGTCGTTCTTTAAATCGCCTCGGCAGCAAATATCCAAATCGCTTATCTGGTCGTTAATCATTTTACGCGATTATCTTCATTACCACTAGTGAAATCGATCAATATCTCGTTAAGCAACTTAATTTTGCCTCTATCTGACTTAAAAAAAAAAAAAAAAAAAGAGTGAATGAGATATCTATTGATTTTAAATGGGATGAAATCAAAAGTTATAGCCTTAAGTTAGGGGAGAAATATTTTTTTAGGTCAAAACTGTTACTTCGTCAGATCATTTGACGCTCGGGGCTGAATTAAGACTAATATGAGGAAGCGGAAGGCTTGGCATAGTTTGATTCTAGCTGTGAATGCCCGTCTCTCCTGTTTTTCCAATCCCGATTCCAATGGGAACTGCTAACCGAAACTGAGTTTTGGCTCTTGTGAAATATTGAAGCAACTACTTGCTTGCTCTCTGTCTCTTACCCAGTGCCTGTTCGACTTGTTAAAACTCTAAATCAGGCCCTGGATCAAGACGTTATCATCAAGATGAAATCGGGAAACATCTTTCAGATGTAGCCTTAAATTTTCTTCACCACCTAAGTAGACACACACACATACACACGCACATATATACACATTTTTCACATGTACTCAAATCATATTCTTAATAAAAGTAAATTACCAAGTCAAGTAATTTCGACATTTATTATAATGCTATCATTAGTTAATCCTTTAAGACGAAGGGCAATCTCAAGCTGGCAGAGGCCTGAAATCTAGCCAGCGACGATGTTTAGAAAATACCATATAATATATAATATATAGAATTCCTATCGTGTTGAGAATATTATATATATATAAAAATGACCTTTTATAATAAGCTTTCTTTTTAAAATTAATTTGTTTTATTAATATTTGACGATTTTTTTTTCCTAAAATAATACTTTTTCCTTCATTACTTTTGCAACTTTATTGTTGATATAATAATATCCAATTCTAAAAATTCAAAATACGTCACGCGCTTAATTGCGCATGCGCGAATAGTGCAAACTCATGCGGAATTTTCTTTCAACTTATAATAGCCGCGGGGAAGTGTGTCACAGATAAAACGTCACAATAGAAATATTTTGTTTGGAAAAAAATGCAAGGCACGCATCATTTTGTCGCCTGACGGCCGTCACGCCTTGTGCACCGGTCCTTAGGTCTATTTTAATTAAATTGGCAATATTTATTGTGAATTAGTAAAACCATAAGAAATATTATTAATTATTTTCGATTTCAAAATGGTGAGACCCACTTTATTACCCTTTAATGCAACAAAAATTCTATATAAAAGACGCTTCTTCTAGCCCAGAAAATTATCATTAAACATTTTTTAAATTTGTTATTAATATATAATTAATATTTTTTTTTAAATGTGAGAGATGAGATTTTTTAAAGGAATATTTTTATCTTATTTACGCCTCTATATCTTTAATTTCCTAATACTATTTTTTAAGTCAGGAACCAATTTTTATTTGATTCTGATAATGAATAAATAATAAGACTATAATACAATTATATTGCTTGGTTGGCTTAAGTGTTTTAATGATTTTTTCATTTTTTTTTTTCTCTCCCTATAATTCTGATAAATTCAAACCATTTCATTTCTTTATGCATTCATCCTCCAATGTCGAAAACAAATTGGATATTTGAATAATAATATGCTTTATCTTTTAAACGCTGAAAAAGTTCTGGTGACACTTGGATGACATTTTGTTTGTTAAATATCGTTGGTAACTGGAATGTTCATGTCACTGGCTTGATATGATCTCAGGAACTGGTAGACAACTCTTTCCAATAACTGAAAATGTCATTAAGGGTTTTATGTTGGAATATGTCGATTTAAATACAAAAATGGCCCTCTGTCCCATTTGAGGCTGGCCTAATCCCATCCCTCGACAGCCATAAATAGGATCAGCCATAATACACTAAATGGCAGTAATACATGCTGTCCCACTAATCCCTTTATTAAAAGGCGTAGCTTCCACCAAATTATTTCAGATGTTTAGGCATTTAATTTATTAATGCTAGCCACGCTTTAACGCCATTTCAATTTAAAATAGTATTTATCATAATTTTAATTGCTTTATTAAATTTCTTCTTCTTGTACTGATGAATTAATGAATTAGTTCCAATTCTTTAATGGATTAAACTCTTAATCTTAAAAAAAATCCTAATTGAGATCTTTAAGCTTTTCGTCTAATTTTATCATTTTCGTCTTTTGATTTTTTGTTATAAATTAATTTTATGAGATTGATGATATCATTGTTGGCTGCCCATGCATTAATTTCTTTAATGAACATTATAAAAAGTTCCATTAATTTAATGTTATCCTTCAACGATCCCATTAGTGGCTTTTTGATTATTTTTTATCTGCAAGCTTGTTTATATTAATAATGCATATATGTTTGTGATATTATTGTTGGCTCGCCCTCTCTTTTATTCCTTTTACAAGATTATTTTTAGTTAATGTACGTAATGAAAAAATTTCTAGGTTTTTGTTTATTTTTCTTTTACATATTTAATTAAATTTCAAGAAAAATCTAAGGCCAAAGGATGAAGTTACTTCCACCACCAGCCATTTGTAAAGATTTTTGCATACCTGCTTCTGATTGGCTATGGTTGTGCAATCTGGTGTAACTCACATGTTTTTAACGTTGCGTCACTCGACTAATGATTTTAAAAATTCAAAGGGCGGGCAGCTCAATGTAGAATAATTTGCCAAGTTGTGTTTTATTGTTACCATTGTCGCAACCCTTGCTTCTTATCCGGAGAGGAATTTAAAATTTACTATCAATATTAATAATCAAATTATTTATTTAAGAATGTATAAAGAGGCTAATTGATTAAAGAAAATTAATGTATTTACGTAATTAATATATATATTATATTTTATGTATTTATATAAACAAATTGAGAAACGAGAAACGGCTGTGGTGCGTCCTATGAGTCGGGACAGTTTAAAATGTCAAACAGGCTGTTTTCAAAAACTTTCCATTCGCAATTTTCTCTACCGTTGCTCACTTCAGTCAAATGATAGGGCGGATGGCAACAACTCTAAATTTACTTAAAACCAATAAACTATCACTTGACATCAAGAGCAGACCAAATGGAATTGCACTTACATTTCAAATGATGTAGACGTGACGTCATATCAAATGGACAAGGATGAATGATAATGCGGTTATTGGAAAACAGCCTTAATCAATTTTATTGTTCGCTGGCGTCACTCATAATTCCACTTTCTTATATTTTTATAGAGATTTCATATTTTATTTATATAATTTGTTTGTTAATGTTTTTGACTATTGAGAACAGACCAATTATATTTATTAATTCAAATAAAGACTATTCTCAACCTAGGATGTTTTATTTGACGTTTCGGGCTACTCATCTAAAGGATAAAGGACGTCAAAATAACTTTCACGCCGACTGTAATCTTAGCTCCCAAGAGCCAGACAGCGAACCTTGCTCTCCACTTGCTGTTTGGCTCTTGAGATATTCAGTCCGTATTGTATGTATTGTAAGTAATAATGTTAATGACGATTGCAGGAGGCGATGTTAACTTTTTAAAAACTTTTGTGCTGAAGATGGCTGGCGTGTAGCCCTCAAAACGTCGGCAGAGAGACAAATAAAATATACTGGGACTTTTTTTTTCTGGATTATATGTGGCTTTCACACACTTGGCATTCTAAAGAAAACATCAAAATCATCTAAATTTTGTATGTTCTCTGTAGTCAAAAAACAAATAGAATAAGGTTAAGGTATTAAATATAAATAGAGAACAAATACCAGAAGATAAAAAAAAAGGCAAAAGAAGACGAATATAGGGAGCAAGAGAGGGAGGGAATCTTCCCCACACCGCCCTTCTCATTCTTTTAATTCTCCAATCCGGCTAGAAAAGGGCACATTTTTATTTTAAAACGTCATTGTCTTCCCCTTGATAAAAATGGTATCAAGTCATGAGTGAAGGGAAACTAAAACAAATCTGAATTAATTTTGGCTATATGAAATTCTTTTTTTCCCTTCATAAAAGAATATGGAGACGGCGGAGGAGCTACACGTGGCGTTCTTGAGAGTGCGAAAAAGTGCGATGAATCAGTTAGAGGAATTTTTGAACATAAACCGCTAATTATTCGTTTGTTGTATAATATAAATAATCACAAATGAATAATAGAATATTTTTGAGACTTTTGTCGTTTGAGATTATGCCGTTGGATATATCCTTATATATATATTCTCCTAGTTATTAACTTTACCCATCAACCAAAGATTAGGTACTCGCAAAGAAAAAAATCGAAATTGAAATAAAACCAAAATGTATTTTCAGGTCCTTTGAGTCCATTTAAGTATTGAAATGATGTATATGCCTCTCTCTATGTGTGTAGTAATTTTTTTCGTCCACGACACGGAAATTTAAGTAATTTTCGGTTGAGCTGGATCATTGAAAATTTTTATATAAATATATTAAAAATGTTTGTACAACTCACATACTCTCGACTTAGACTCAAATTATGCCCTATAGATAGAAAAAAGATCGAGTGGAGAACTTTCCATAGATAACATAGGGGGGGGGGGGGGGGGGGGCAAAACCCCCCGGGGGGGGGCGGGAAAAAAAAAAAAAAATTAAAAAGGGAGGGGAAAAAAAAAAAAAAAAAATTAAAAAAATTTAAAAAAAAATTTAAAAAAGGGAAATTAAAAAAAAAAACAAAAACC
>JAAAKE020020483.1:0-10398 GCA_010014785.2 Anisolabis maritima | reverse complement strand
TAAACCATACACAATATATGGCCTCAGATGCCAAAGAGACTTTAATTTAATTTAATTGTTTTAAAGTCTCTTTGGCATCTGAGGCCATATAGACTTTTAAACCATACACAATATATTTATTAACGATACAAATTATCCATGCATATTTATTAACATCAATTGGTATCTAATTTATTTAAATAAATTTTCTTCGGATGCTTGGGATCCGAACCCACAACCCTTGGCTTTTATGGTTAGCAATATTGACAATGTAAATATCTCTAACCTCTCGGCCACGGAAGGAGGTGAGGTTTTAAAAACAATAAGAAAACTTGCAACATTATTCTTAGGATTTCGAGCTAGAGAAAATTTTAACTGGTTAAAGAAAAGTAAAATTTTAAGTAATTTGACCAAAAAAATTAAAAGATCAGATAAAATACGAAAATTTTGGGAGGTTAACAAACAATTTATTAAAACATAGAGAACAGAGAAGAAATTCGTTCTCAAAATCTAGTAAAATGGCTGACTAATCATTAATAAGCTTAAGCTTTGTACGATACATTACTTTTATTTATTAGATAACATTTTAACCATTTTAAAATTATTTTTTTTTTTGCTTAAAGATTATTTTATTCCACCAAACCTTCATGAGGAAATAAAAAATTATTCAAGAAATTATATTATGAATAAAATAATCTTTTGTTTATTTTAGGGCACATGGATACTTTATACTAGCCGACCGAATCATGAACGAACAACCACATTTAGAGTTGAAGAATATGTATTGCCACGATTTGAAGTTGAATTATCAGGCCCTAAATATATTTTGATGCGTTCTTTTAAAGGTTCATGGACTACATGCGCTAAGTGAGTATATGATTATGATTTTTTTTACTTAGAAAATTACTAGGCTATAAGCAATATTTTACTTGTTTTTTTGTAATATAAAATCATTTTAAACATTTAAATACTAGATTAGTCAATTTGATCCATAATCCTCTCCAATCTCCTTAGTTGTTGAAGGATTTCTCTCCTGTAGAATTCCTGAAGTAGTGGTAGCAGGAAAATATTTAAAATCGAAATAGACCTAAATTTTTATAGCTTATATTTAATAATCAATAATCTTTTAGTCAAAATTTTTTAATATTTTAAAAAATATTTATTATTAGAAAATTATTAATTTTTTTACAGATATTCTTTTGGGAAACCTGTAAAGGGCAATGCATATTTGAAAATATCTCAATATTCAAATTCTTTCACTCTTAATGAAGAATTAATTAACGGCTGTACCACATTTTCAATTGATTTAAAGAAGCACATGAATATATCATTATCATTTTATATAACAATTAAAGCCACTGCTTATGTAATAGAAAAAGATACTGAAGTACAAATGAATGCTTCAAAAGAGATAACATCTGAAATAACATGGAGAACGTTCACTAGCGAATTTGAAAAATATTCCTCCAGATATTACCATCCCGGATTACCATATTTTGGACAAGTAAAATAATATTTTTTTGTAATAGTTAAAATTAATAACTCTTTTTAAAAGATAATATATTTTATTATTATTATTACTTACATATGTAGGGCCTACATTGTGAATTATTTTTAGTTAATAGCAACAAAATTGAATGGAAAACCTGCAAGCAAGGAAAATATTCAAATATGTGTTAAAAGCAATCCGGAACCAAAAAATTTTATACAGCAATTAGTTGGGTGTCATAATTATACGACAAACAATGAAGGATCTATCAGATTTAAAATTGCGCCATTATATAATACATCTGCCCTTACTTTAGTGGTAAGTATTAGAGATTTTTTTTTATTTTAGAGTGAATTGAGGATTTATTTTTTAACTAATTTTATTATTTGTTTTTGAGGCTCTTCCTTTACGAAACCAATTAGAAATTGAAAATAATTGGAGACCTGATTCTGTTTATTATTCTATTCAACCTTGGTATTCTCCAAGTGGAAGCTTTATACGCTCTCTTGATCCTCCTTATTTAAATGAAGCAATTAAATGTGGAAAAAGATATAGCTTTACTTTTGAATATACAAATCCGGATAATATTCCTGAAATTCAATTCATTTATTTGGTAAGTTAAGTTTATTATTATAAGGCAGTTATAAGACTAGACATTGAAATAAAACAAACTATTACTATAGATAAAGAATCTCTTACATTTTGATTTATGGTGCCTGTCAACCATTTTTTGAAGTATTTAGATCGGCGCATATGGGGTTTTCAAATAGAAAGAAATCATAATGTTTTCAGGGTGGTTTATTCCGCCACCATAACAACCTAACTAATAATATAATTTAAGACTATTTTTATTTAAAGTTTTAATCTCGAATTTTTAATTTAATTTTAATATACTTAAAACAAAGATATATTTTTATTATTTTTTTAAGGTTCAATCGCGGGGTGAAATATTAGAAACCGGGGAAGTATTAGCGAAGTGGACCTCATCTTCAAGTGAAAGCGAATTATGGAGGAATATCAGTGACCCTTTCATTGGAAATTTCACTGAAATTGCTGAGTCTAATTTAATAATTGTTGATTTAACAATTAAAGCTAATTTTTCACCACAAGCTTCAATTTTAATTTACTACGTTCGTTCAGACAATGAAATTGTTGCAAGTAACGCCTACACATTTGAAATTTCATCATGCAATGAACATAGGGTAAAAATTTCAATATTTAAACATTTTATTCAAATATTCATTAAATATATTTAATGATTTCAGGTTAACGCATGGTGGGTGAATCGAAGTCGATTACCCGGATCAAATGCTTTATTACGAGTTTCTACCCCTGAACCAAATTCATTATGCTTTTTGAGTGTAATTGATAAAGGATCAGAACTATTAAAGAAAAGCGATGAAAAAGCAAAAACGAGAATCGATAGATCTCAAATTTTAAAAGTTTTTCAAAGAATGGAGGACCCCATCATATACATGAAAAATGATTTTGAAGAAAATTGCGATAAAGGTTCATTATTAATTTAATTTATAGATATTTAAATAAAATCCTCTAAAATTAAATCTTAGAATGATCATGCAGGAGTGATTTTATGAAGTGGGTGGGGAGATGATTTTGGAAAATTTTGTGCTAAATGGCAAAATAGTCTTAAACTAAAATTTGTCAAATTAAAAATTTTTTTGATTAGACACTTATAATTGGTAAATTTTGCACATTTTTAAAAAATAAAAAATTTTGACGTTTTTGTTCTTTTTTTTCTATTTTTCCCTTCTCTAAAAATATCTTAATTTCAATCCCGGATAATTTTCTTAGAAAATAGTATATTTCTCTTTCTATTAAAAATGTCCAAGAAATTTTTTTGAATAGCTAGTTACTTATTTCATATTAACTTTTTTCTCTAGGAAATGATAGAAATCGTCGAAGTTTTTTTGAAGATTCTTACTATTCAGATGCAAGTCAATCATTTTTAGTAAGTATTAGTAATTTAAAAATAAAATATTCATAAAAAAATAATACGACACATAACAGACGTGTCCAAATTTTGTGATGTATTAAATAAAAAATTTATTTATCCAATTTAACATTTGAACGACAAGTTTCCTTGAATACTCGGTTCCCGTGGCTCAATTTCACTTTGTCACTATATGTTGGCGGCTACATGTACATTCTATCTTGAATAATATAAAAAACATTTAATATCAAGTTAATTAATCAATAAAAATTCTATGATTTTTTTTAGGATTTTCATTCAACTCTTTTAACAAATTTAATTTATAAAACAAAACCTTGTCGAAGTAAGTGAATTATTTATGGATTTATATGACATTATTTTAATTGAATAAAAAAATATTCTTTTCAGGAAGGTTCATGGATTTATTCGACTCAGAAGGTATTTATTTAATTTTTATTAGTTCCATTTATATTGTTTTATTTAAAAATTAAAAATATAGAATTCTAATTATAAACATAGAAGGCTGTTTAAAACCATAAACATCTCTCTAGACCATTGCAAATACCATTTTTCTTATTTATTTACAATGAATCTTGGACCATCAATTCCCAGCATTCCTTTTTAGATTCCTTAGAAAACTTTACCAAACACTACTGCAAAAAAATTAAAAATATATTTTTTACTTTCTAAATCATATGTTCTAAAACTTTTTTCTAGATTTCTTTGATTTTAACCAACCCAGAGCATTGGCAATCTCTTTTATTACTCCTAGATTTTTAGTGAGAGGAAGCTCTGATTTTACTCCTCCACAAGAAGCAACCTCAGTGAGAACTTTTTTCCCTGAAACTTGGCTCTGGGAACATTTTAAAACAGGGTAAAATTAAAAACAATAAAAATTTTAATGAATATATTATATTATATTTATATTTTATTTCTATGTGATTTACTTTTTTTTAGAAGCGACGGCAGTATCCAATTGGAACGACCTTTACCACATTCAATTACTCAATGGATTGGTCATTTATTTTGTTTAAATACAATGGGATCTCTTGTTGCGGCACCGCCCCTAAATCTTTTGTCATTTCAACCTTTCTTTGTTGAATATATAACGCCTTATTCAATTAAACGACATGAGATTGTCAACTTAAAAACAATTATCTTTAATTTTTTAAATCACAGTATTCCAGTAAGTATTTCAATCTTTAATTATTATTAATGACGGTAATTTTGTTAATTAAGTAATTAATATTTGCATAGAGGTAATTAGGATTTGGAAAAAGAGAAAAAGATTTTGAGATATAACAGGCCCTCCTGGCTCTCTATCTAATTTTGCCTATACAAGCCGGAGGGCAAGCGTATAAGTTAAATATTTTATTAATTTTCTTGATATTGGAGATTTCCAAAGATATCTTCCATTTTAAAGGAATTTATTATTGACTAATTTAAGATAATGGAAAGAAAAAATATTAATGTAAGAAAATAATTAAAAGCTATATTTATATTTTTTAAATGAATTTTTTTTTAGGTACAATTAGAATTTGAGGGAGCTTCAGGTTTTGAATTACTTTCAAATGCTTCTATTAGTTTTTGTTTAAATGCTGGTGAAAATTATGTCCATAATTTTAGAGTACGTGCATTTGATATTGGTGAATTAAATACAAGCGTTTCAGCAAAGATTGATGATATGTTTCCTGATGAATGCGGCCCAGATGTTTTAGTTCATAAACAGTAATAATTATAAATGATATAAATTTTAATTAAATTTCGATATCATCTATTCTATTGCATAAATTTATTTTTTTCTAGAGATGTTTTAATTAAGCCGATAATTGTTAAGCCAGAGGGCTTTTTGGTTGAAAAAGATTATTCTAAATTAGCTTGTCCTTCGGGTAAAATCTTTTTTTTTTTTAATATTAAATTTAAATAATTTTACAAAAAATTATTCTTTATTTTTCAGAAATTATGGAGGATTCAATTAATATTTTTCAACTAACATTACCTCAACATATTATTGAGGATTCAGCAAGAGCAGGAATTGCAGTATCAGCAGATATCATAGGACCCGCACTTCAGGTAATCAGACTTTTGAGTTAAATCGAGATAATTTTTATTTATAAAAAATCTATTTATTGATTCACTATTAAAGAGATTTGAAAGTTCTGATTGAGGTCAAAAATTTAATAAAAAACTTATGTTAAATTGATATTAGAAATAAATATTAAAATAAAAAATGATATTAAATAAAAATAAAAAATAAATCAATGCTATAGCTCTATAGAAGGAAGGACGTTCCCAAAATACTTTTTTTAAGTCTCTTCCGCTTATATTTATTAGGATACATATAATCCAGGCATATTTATTTATACCAATTGGTATCCAATTGATATAAATAAATTTTCATCGAGCTGCCTGGGTCCGAACCCACATCCTTTTTTTAAGTTTATCAATCTGGACATTGTTTCTCTCTCTAACCTCTCGGCTTCGGGGTGAGGGCCCCTAAACACTTAACATGCACAGGCGTCACTCTTCGAATTCACCCCTGAAATCTGCAGGCCCGATAGTTAGTCTGCTTTACAGGCAAAAATGCCTCTATTAGGAATTGTTTATTCCATGTATTTTTAAATATTAAAACTAAAATTATTCACAAAGTAAAGAGTTAAAGCATTTTTCAGAATTTAGATAATCTTGTCCAATTGCCAACTGGATGTGGAGAACAGAATATGATTTTATTGGCACCAAATGTCCAGGTGATTCATTATTTAGATCAAGTACGACAAGCTAATCCCATTTTAAGAAGTAGAGCTATTTCTTTTATGAAAAAAGGTAGGAATTATCATTATCATCATGATTTATTTTTTAAATTGATTACAAAATTTATTTAATAGGCTACCAACGTCAGCAAAACTATATGCACCCGGATGGCTCTTATTCTGCATTTGGTCCTCGAAATGATGAATCAGGATCTATTTGGCTAACAGCTTTCGTTGTTAAAACTTTCGCTCAAGCGAAACGATATATTTTTATTGACAAGAAACATTTTAATCAAAGTATAAATTGGATTGTTTCACAACAACTCGACAATGGATGTTTTCCAAAAGTTGGACAAGTATTTCACTCCGAACTGAAGGTACTGAAAGCAATTTAAATATTCTAAAATTTACCAATGCCTTATATAGACGGAGACAATCAAGACATCCCCAGTCCTTGGCACCATATACAGGCAGCTAATTTTATTATTCTCTAATAAATGTATTACTTTTTTAGGGTGGCTTAACAGATTCCTCGTCAGCTTTAACTTCATATATACTAATTGCGCTAATGGAGGCAGATAATTATTTAAATCCAGATATTGTTGAAAAAGCAATAATTTGTCTTACGAACAGAAACGATGATGAAGAAGATCTTTATGCATTAGTCTTAAAAACATACGCTTTGACCCTTTTGGGAAGGGCAGAGCTTGCTAATCAAAATATAGATCGATTACTGTCTTTGGCAAAGAGAAATAGCAATAATCTATATTGGGAAATTCCAGGTAATTCTTATTTTATGATTAGTTTTTCATTGTTTTTATTATTAATTATATTTAAAATAAAGTCACAATGGATTTATGTACTTAGAATCAGAATATTAATTGAACAAAAAAAAAATTGAATTGTCTATTGAACACTAATCATTTAGAATTAATTGTTAATATATTTTAAATAAACTATTTATTTTAGCCTGGATGCGTGAAAGAATGCTTGCAACCCTGAGACATAACATATTTTTTCAAAAAAATAAATTATTGAATTTTTTTTAATAATCATTCAAAAAATAATAGAAACGTTAGAATTGTAAAACTACTCTTTTATATGTCACTGTCTATTACTAATTCTGCTTTTCTCTTCTCATAACTCTGATTAAAATTATTACATATCTAAAGACCCATTCAGGACCAAAAATGTTATTCAAAGGCTGTCTGTCATCTGCTCATTTGGCAAATTTCGCTCTTATTGAAAAAAAAAAAGTTTTTTTTTAAACGGTCTTTAACAAACTAGAGTCACAGGCAAAAATTTTCTTTTATATTCCGACATGGATTTTTCCAAAGAAAAAATTTTTTCCAAATCACTTTAAATATGTATTCTTAAAAATTATTTCAGGTAATCTCGGGATTAGTATAGAAATGTCAGCATACAATGCATTAACGATGATCCATCAAAGAGATCCTGAAAAAATTCAAAATGTCGGTTCAATAATACGTTGGATTAGTTTACAACGAAATTCTAATGGCGGATTTCAATCTACTCAGGTATTTAAAAAATTAAGGAAAATTTTTTGAAATTTCTTAATAAAAAGATTTTTTTTTAGGATACTATAATTGGATTAGAAGCCCTTACTAAATTTGTTTCAATATTCTCTTTTGATAAAAATAAAGAGTTTCACGTAGATATCGAAGCAGAAGGTTTAAGAGAAACAATAGAAATAACTCCAAAAAATCGTCAGCTTATTCATAGGTTTGATGTTTTTGTTCTCCCTTCACAAATAACATTTAAATTGGAAGGTGAAGGATGCGTTTTGCTCCAAGTAAGTTTTTTCAGAAAAAAATATAATAATTTTGAATATCATATCTACAAAATGAAAAATTTATTTTTAATTTGTTTTAAGAGAAATTTATGAGTTTTTCACTTTTTTTAAAATTATAGTCTTGGATTAAATATCATGTTCCCGTTCTATATGAGGAAGAAGTATTTAATTTAAATTGGTCTCTGAAATCTCCGAGTAAAAACCAGAATAAATGCGATAAAGTAGAAATGAAAATTTGTTTAAGATTCAAACCTATTGGCAAAGAAACTAATATGGCTTTACTTCAAGTTGAAATGATTTCTGGATATTCACCTGAAAAACAGTCTTTGATTACACTTGCTAAAGAAAATAAAAGTAAGTAAATTCAAATTTTAATTCTTTTATTTTAATCCTTATCTAGACCTTGACCTGAAGGGTACACATCTTGCGTTAAGGGGTGAAAATAACAAGAGAAGACAATAACCTAAGACCTCCCAAAAAAGTGGATGAAAATGGGATCAAAATCTAATATAAAAAAAGGCCTTTATTTAAAATAAACTAAAAAGAAAGAATTAACTTTTTATAATGCATGGGCTCTCATTGAATATTCTATTTAATTTTCCATTAATGTAATGGTATTTTAAGTTTCAATGAGAGCACACACTTTATGGCTAGTTAATTTCCGCTCTTTAGTGTATTTTTATTGATATTTTATACTTTTTAGTCCTATTTATTTTTTTTAAGATAAACATTTTTTCAGAGGTTCTTGGAATTTAGTGGCCTTGCAATCTCTAGCAATCTTATGAATTATTTTTCCCCTTTAAACAGATTTTTTATAAAAGATACACAAACTTTTTTCAAACAAAAATTTTCCAAAATGATGAAAAGAACAATTTTGTATATAATTATTTTTTCACTAAAGTTAATAATTAAAGAGATATTTTGAATTTTTAGGTTTGAACTTCAAATGAAGTTCCCCTTTACAAGGGTCTATTTTTGTCTCATTTCACTATATTGTGTTATCATCTTATATACAAAATTTCAGACCTATGCTCATTGCCAAGGGTTTGAAAAATGTTCTAGAATTCTAGATAAGACGACAGACAGACAAAACAAGTTAAATAAAAAGGAGACACATAATAAATGTTATATTTAGAATATTAACTTCAATTATTAAGGTAGCCTCTATCGAAATAAAACGTTTGGACTTTTTCGGAGGCTACCCTACTTGGTGGCTACCTCTCCTTCCTCTCCTTCCTCACCTTTCTGATCTACAGACAGTCACTTGTCAATGTGAATATAAAAAAAAAAAGAAAAATTCTTAACTGTTATTTTCCTTTTCATTTTATAATTTTATTTTTTTCTATCTTTTTAGTTGTCAAGAGATGGGAACAAGATAAAGATAAATTGAATTTTTATTTCGAATCTATTAATAATGAAGAAAAATGTATTGAATTTGAAGTGGAAAGGACTAGTGAAGTAGAAAATCCAATGGATGGAACAATTCAAATTTTTGACTATTATAATCGTGAAATCTTCCTATCTAAAGTAAGTTTTGTTTATAAATTATTCTATTGCTAATTAACCTACAAATAGAATAGGGTTTTATTTTATTCCTTAAATTTAATTGAAACTTATTTAACAATTCAAATGTTTTAGGGATATTCAATTGATCCTTATAATTGTTCTACTTATCCTATTGATGAGCAAGATACCCATAAATTAGACAACAACGAAGATAATATATTAAATGAAAGATCTCTTACAACACTTATCAGTGAGAATCCTAAAAGTACAACAGAAAGTACCTCAAAAATTATAGATCTTGCAAAAATGTTAATAGAACCAACATCAGATAGATTGGTATTTAATTTAAATTTAAATTCATCATTTACGGAAGTTGATCATGAATTGGAAACTCCAAGAGGACAAGAAGGTCCTCAGCCAGCTATCATACATAGAGATGGAACATTCTTAACTTCATCAGAGGAAACTCAAGTTCTGGAGGAAATAGAAAATAGACCTGGCAAGTATTTTAAAGCACAGTCTAAGAGTTTACTTAGTGCGCATCGGACGTATAAGCGATTGGCTCTCAGACCAGCGCTGTCTGTTTTGCTTTTATTCTTATCTTAATTGCTGTTTTTGTTTCCTGTTTTTGATACATCACATATCTCCTTTTTATATTTATTGTTTATTAAGTGAATTATCATGCCTGGAGGGGAGGAGGATCCCGGAGGGTCCTCCATTTCTAACGTATGTACAGTTACCTTAAAAAATATTGTGACCCCAGCTCAACAAGGTAAGGAGAGAAACAATGATTCGCCTTCTCAAATACATAACTCTGAAAATGATATTACGGATATGGAATCTCTATCTGAGATATCAGAAGTTTCTATTAATAAAAATAATATGAAAGAAGGGAGCAATGAGCGCACCT
>JAAAKE020020472.1:0-10399 GCA_010014785.2 Anisolabis maritima | reverse complement strand
CAGGGTTTCAAATTCCCAGGTGGGGCCAAACGTGGTAGAAACAAAATAAGACTGGATTTAGCATCTCGAAAGAAATTCATTCCAGTTAAAAAACATTAATTAGCGAACGAATGTGTGGGTGCGTGAAAGAAAGAAAATAAACCGATTTAGGAAATTTTATGCAATTGCCTCATGCTTCACATATACATTACTTCTACTCTCATTTAAAGAAGCAATTCTATTTTTGTCTATTTGACGCTTTTTTTTTTTTTTTTTTTTTTTTTTTTTAAATAAATAAATAAAATTAATCTTACTTCTTATATTCGCAATTAGAACTCTTCGAGAGAGAGAGAAGGGTTTCAATTTACTTTTTTTTTTTTTTAATTCATATTTAGTTTCACAATAAATACTAAACTTTTCGTTAAAATAATGAAATAACTTGAAGAAGAGGATATAAGAACAAATATTAAACTTGACACTTAGTGATAAACTGTTTTCTGTTAATTTGATAAAGTCTTGCAATGGGAGGATTTAGGTTGTTGACCTCGTAAAACTATCAGAACTTAATTTTCACTACTAAGGAAAATTTAATTCCCTAATAGATCTAATCCTCTTCAGATAAATGTCCTTTTTAAGGGTTTAGCCAGGTTTATTCTAATAAATTAGATTTAAATAATGCTTTGATTGTCCTGTCCACGTTTTATGATTTTCTCATGCTTGGTGGAAGGTAGGCGACCCAAATAACAAACTCATTAATGGATTTTTCGATTCATTCTGAGCTCTTCTAAAGTGGACTGCACATGCGCTGTTGTTAAATCTGATTAACAACTGATGGTTGGTGCGCTCTAGAGGGGCTCAGAAAAAAATTAATCGAAAAATCCATTTCATTGGGGTTTTTTGTTGCTTCCAATAACCAAATATGAACCAATTTCTACAACCCATGGTAGTGTCAATATTAATTTAAACAGTGGTATTTTTTCTTCTATTTTGATCATATGATGTGGTAGAGATTTTTATTCATAATATTTTTTATTTTAGTATTATAGATCGTCGATTAATCTCTTTCTACAAAGATAAATAAATATATGCATGTTCCAAAAGCTGATGAGAATATTATTTGAAAATTAACTCACGCTTCTTTTTTTTTTTAATATCACAATCAGACCAATATTAGAAAATAATTTATAAAACGTCATTTTCAATTTCTCTTGTATAGTGTTCATTCCATATAGCTAATATTTCTCTTTTTATAAAAAATGCAAATTCCTCATTTTAATATTATATATATATATATTTAAATTTTTTATTATACTTGATTTTTTTTTTTTTAATATGAAAATGCATAAAACCTTCTTTACACTTATAGAGTAAGAAAAAAAACGATATAACATTAAAATGAATATCCACTATATTTTTTCAAACGCATATGATGATAATGGTATGTTAAAAAAATTTTAAATAAAAAAATGTAGGATTTAAATAATTCGTATTTCGATTGATAGAACAATAACTTTTTTGTTTTACAAATAAAAAGGACCTAGACTATCTAGCGGCTTATTTCTAGGAAGCATTTTGATTTTAATCATGAATTCTACTATCAGTTATTTTATATGTCAGTTACAATATGTTTTTTTTTTTTTTTTTTCTATTTTACTAATCTGTACGTTTTATTCAAAAATGCCAAACTAATTATTATTTGCCCTCTTTCTTTTTAGTTTTATTTTCACAACTAGAAAAAAATTTATGAAATTCATTAGAGCAGTGATTTCCAAACTATGTGTTTTCTAGGAGGGCGCAAGACTATTACAAAGAAGGCGCCTAACTTTTACTAAACAAACCTATATCTATACAAAATAGGATGTATTAATTTTTAAGCCATTCTGTTAGTATTTATAAAATTAGTGTTATAAAAATTACATGGTCATATAATTTTTTTTTTTTTTTTTTTTTAAATGGGCAGGCACAAAAAGTTCTGAATCCAATGCCTTACGTTTTATTCCCCCTTTTCAATAATATGCAGAACATAATTCGCCCTTTCCAAGCAAAAATAAGGTTGCAGAAAAAAATAATAAGAAATAGCGGGAATGGATAGTTTTTTTTTTTTTAAACTACTTTTAACAAAGTTCTAACTTTAAACAAATATAATTAAATAAAGCGAATAGGTTAAATCTTAGGTTAACCCTAATGAAAAAAATACAATTCAAAATATAAATAAATATATGAATTAAAAAATATCTCCCTCTTAAAATTAAAAATAAAAAAAAAAAAATTATTTATGATAAAAAAAAACAGGGCAAAAGGAAAGTTTATAATCAAAATTTTCTTATTTTATTAAACATCTCGATTCTCCCCCTGAAACACCAAAATTCCTCCCTAGTAGAGAACCTCTGCCTCAGGGTATCTAGAGAAGCTTCATGTTTTTTTATAATTATTAATTAATTTGATATAAAAATATTATTATAAACAAACACACACACACTCACCCACAAGTTGAATTTGAGAAAAGAACTTATTAAATCATTCTTCTTAAGAGAAGTCGATTATTATATTAGTAATAAAATTTTTTATTAAAATTATTAAATTAATAGTATAACAAATATTTTTTTTTTTTTTGTGAATATTACTATAAGAATGGTTTCACGTGTATAAAGTAGAGATCTCAATCGATAGAACAAACGATTAAGCTGATCGAGGTGGATTTTTTAAGACCATCGATAAAACCTTATCGTAAACGTAAAACGTCTGGATGTTAATGTTAACGTCAATTGATGAACGACTTAAATTTTGTAAGTAGCGTTTGTTTAATCAATTTTAAGTTTAAAAAAAGCAGCCCCTGTGAAATTCAAACTACCTGATAAAAAAAAATCCTTGGTATTATATTTTTAACGGATAAAAACATTTATCAAATGTCATGTTAGCTCACTTGTTAGAATATCTGTTCAATGGACTCAATCTCTTGAATTTGATCCTGCTTGGGATTTTTTTATCTATATAATTGAAAATACAGTTTGTAAAAGTTTTTTTCTGGGGAATGGCCTTTATGAATAGAAGATATTTTCGGTTGATTTTTTATTTTGAACTACATTAAGTACCACTCACTAAAGATATTAATATTTAATGTGATGAATGGTATTTCGTTAAAGTATTGGGACATATGAATTTGATTAAAACGGCGTTTTTCAACTCTCGAAAGGAAAAAGCTGAATCTGGGGAGGCGCAAAAACACAAAAGGTGTAGGGTGACAAGGTCAGACAATTTTGCAACACCGGAATTGGAGCAAAAAGGTCAAAATCTTTTAGCTATTTCATCATCTACTTCTAAGGGGGCGCCTTAATATTAAAAAATAGGGGAGTTACACGAAAAAAAATTTGAAAAACATTGGGTTTGATTTCCGATCTTATAAATTAAAAACTATATTAAAAAAAAAAATCGCCGAATTCTAAAATTAAAAATCCTTCATAATTTTCAAAAAATTCTCAATTTCTAATAGGTGAATGTAGGAAAATTTTATTTAAAAAAAATCACTATAGGAAAACTTTATTTAAAAAAAATTACTATTTTCAGCCAAAACATAAAAAAGTAATTTTTTATTTTATTAAATAAATATTCATTCAAAATAAATGAACATATATGCTTTTAGAAAGTAACCTTCATAAGAATTTTTTCAAAATTTTGAAGGATATTTAGGAATAAATATGATAACAAATGAAGAAATAAATTTAAAAAAAAAATTCCAGGAATTTTAAATATAAAATTGGTGAAAGTTTCGAAAAAATTCGTAGGAAGTTTATTTTCTAAGATGTGAATGTAGGAAATTTTTTTTATTTTTTTTTTACGCTAAAAAATAGTCATTCTTTTAAATAAAATTTTCCTACATTCACTTCTTAGAAAATAAACTTCCTACGAATTTTTTCGAAACTTTCACCAATTCTATATTTAAAATTCCTGGAACTTTAACCAAATTCTATATTTAAAATTCTTGTAATTTTTGTTTAACTTTTTTTCATTTATTTATTCATTTGTTTTAAGGAAGGAAACAGAAACTGATCTCTACAAATTCCTCTCTAAACTAGGGATCAACGATCCTGCGGCTCTAAAGGGAACTCCGCTGGCCCCTCTTATTTTTATAAAAAAATTAAATTATTATAAAATATTTTATTTAGGTATACTAATATTTAATTTGTAACTAATTATATTAATTTAATTAATTGGTATTAATTACACTTTGGTAAGGGCATTTATAACATTATTGTGATTAGAGTGAGTGTAGCAGCTCCCTAAATTTTAATTTTTTGTTTGTTGTCACAATGGCTCTCTGTCTAAAAAATGTTCCCGCTCTCTGTTCTACAGCCCCTGATCTATATAAGTGAATAAAAAATATTTATTTTCTTAAATTTCTTATCTTAAAATTTTATTCAATTTTTTTTTTTTTTTTTTTTTGTTTAACAAAAGAAACAAAGAATATTTTTAATATGAACAATCATTGAGACCGTTTCGGCTCGTATTTTAGCTTTTTTCAAAAGAGGACCTTAATTCGCCTTAGTATAATATTTTTTTCATACCTAAATTTTTTTCCCTTCAAAGTCCTTTTATTCCTGGCTAACCCCGAAATAAATCAAATTTCAAAAAATTCTCCCCATCTCTAATAAAATTAATACCCCCACTTCTATATCCGTTTTTTTTTTTTTTTTAATATTAAATGAATATCATAATTTAAAGCCCTAACTTTCACCATAGATTAAGGACAACGAATGAATAGTTCCATTTACTACAAAAGTGAAATTGTAAATTAAAAAAAAAAATTGCAAATTCTTTAAAGTTGAATTCTTATCTCTTCTTTGGCAACTTTCTATCTTGTCAATTTAAAATATCTCATTCAGAGCATAATTGAGAATAGCATTCTCAATTAACGAAGCTAGGCCATCAATCAATTCTATATTGCTATAAGTATCATGATATAATAATAGGTTGAATTAAGTCATAATAAACACTAACTGAGTGCTTATCAAAGATTATTAATACATCCTCCCGACTCTTTCAACTATTCATACTTCACAGCGCTATTAAATCAGAATAATTGCGAGGAAATTATACTTGATGACATTTAGAGGAAATAAAAATAATCTTTGAAATCGTGTGTCGCAATTCGTCATCGCCCTTTCTTCACTCTTCATCTTATTTTCAATAAATAATAAAATTTTCATTTTTATAAAAATTTAGAAAAAGCGGTCTGGAGCAGCGATCGCCAACTGGTCGTCCTCGGACATTGGTGGTCCTGATCTTCGTTCTTTCAATTTAATCTATGGTTACACACGTAGGTGTAAAGCGCATTTTCTGTGTGGAATATAAATGCGCAATTGTAGTTATAGCTTCTAATTAATAAATGAAACTATTATATCCTATCCTTTGTAATGCATTTAAAGGGGAGGGTTGTGTTTAGTGGTCCGCAAGATTTCAAATTTCGAGTTACAGGTCTGTAAATTCTAAAAGGTTGGCGACCGCCCTGGAGCACTCTGGCAACCTTAAAGGGACGCTACGAAATGCTTTTTTTACGCCCCATATTCATGGTTTTCACTTCCCACTTTGCGCTCTTGAAAGGGTGAAGGGGAGGGGAACGCGTCCTTCAGGTTGGAGTCTTCGCTTTTTTCATTTATTTCTTCTAACATTTTTTTATATTTTCTTTTCTATCTTATTATTCTCAAATTTTCATAGCCATTTTTATTTTTGTATCGTTAATTCCATATATGATTTTTATAAGATAATCCAAAATGTTTAATTGTTAATGGAAAATATATACTTAAAATAGTTGACCAATATTTATAAAAATTTTAATAATTCAACATGATATAACATTCGTAAAAATATTATTTAATCCATTGATATTTTGTCAAAGCATGGATCATGAAAATATAAAATATTTCCGATAAATAAAATAAAACTGTTGAAACAAATCGCTCGCCATCTGTGAATAAGAAGACGCGGCTCGAAAGATCAATAGACGTGAACTGTAATGTGGGATTCTATTTTATCGAGAGAACTCGAACAAACATCGGTTTCCCTGGCCAGTTACAGTTGTGTTTTATACTGTTTGGCCAGGTTAAGTACTACTTGTATTAAATGTAATTATTACCAGCACACGACTCACGACCTCATCAACCCCTTTGAAGAAACTTTTCTTTATAGTTTCCATTGTTTTTATCAATAAGGAAAAAAAAATTTAATGACTATTACTTTTCTTATATTCGAAGTTGTAAAATGTTTTAAAAATTTATTTTAAATAATTAAAATAGTAATTATTATTATAGTTATTAATTGGAAATGGTGCTTATATTTATTATTTTTCCTCTTTTTAGCCCTGGTCTTTAGCACCAAAACTACAATCACTAGCAGAAGGTTTTAGAATAGCGTTAGATTGAACTTTTGGAATTATAAATATAAAACTCCCTAAAATTAGCTAAAGTAGAGAGGGCTCTGTAAAATTAATATAGTCTCAGAGTAACCATGACAAGGAATTAATTAATACATGAAAAAAAAAAGAATTTTAAATAAAAGTTATTTTAGACCTATCAAAATTTTAATGTTATTTACGCATCATATAAGTTAAACCTTTTATGGAGCTACTTTAATTTTAGACTAATTTGAAAAATTTGATTTTTACAATAGTTTTAAAATATTACATTATGGATTTTTCATATACACAGTAAAATCGATACATCCGTGGCCAGAGGGAAGAGGGAAAATATTTGAATGCACCATTGAGCCCCTTCCCTTTCAGAAATATACCGTCGTTAACCAAAACTGCCATTATCCAAAGCACGATTTTCCAACATGCAAAGGAAAAACATTAACCAAATTAGACACATAATCAAACGACGTTAACCGAAGCCTATGTTGTTAACCAAAACATTTTTTTCTTACAGCCTTTCGTAAACCAAATACGTCGTTTTCTAAGATTCTCGTTAAGCAAAGCACCAGTGTATAATTGCAATACTTTTTTTTGTCTTTTTCGGCATCTGAGGCCATTTAATTTCCGTTCTTATTTATTTATAGTAATTGGTATAATATAAATAAATTTTTGTCACCCAGGACGGATAGCGAACCACTGACCTATCTCACCACCAAGGGACAGAGCACCACTGTATAATAAGGGTGAAAAAAATGAAATTTAATAATACATTATCTTACATAAAATATTTTACTCTAATTCTTAAAAAAAATTAAAAAATTACAATACAATTTACAATTTTAACCCTAAACTTCCCCACCCCCAGTGAATCATTCAGTTGCGCTGCTCAAAGTATGTTTTTTGGATTCAAGGGAATGTGGAACGTAAGTCCTTTTAAACATTTGCCTATTTGACAAAGTAAAAGAGCAAACAAAATTTCACTTACTACTTACATATTTATAAAATAGATTTTCTTAAAATTACTTTCCTAACATTTATGGGGATAAATTAATATCTATAAAAAGGATGAAAATTTAATAATTTAAATTTTTTAATATCATATAATGATAGCCTATATAAATCGATCCTAGTACAAATGTGATATAATTTATAGAAAATTAACTTTGAATCATATACTATAAAAAATTTGTTACCATCAGGGAATAAACATTTAACGTTAAACGAACAATTTAAAAGAAAATAGGGAAAATCAATTACCCCTAAAAGCTCGTTATAGATAAAATAGATTTATAATTAAAAAGTAATAAAATAAAACAAACAGAACACATTGATATTGGCTATCGATCCTCATTCCAGGCTTTTGAATTAGTTCGCTTGACTTTGTGCTTAGCACAAGGAATTTTATGTAGTAATTATGCAACCTGACTTTTATATATATATATATATATATTCCCTTCAAAAACTTTTTATATTCATATTTTTCCGTTTTAATTTTTTTCTCATTAATTATTCATTTCAGAAACTCACTATTGAACTTAGTAGTCGTCATCATCATTCGAATTTATTTCCTCCTCCTTTTAGATTCAACAGTTACTTCTTTTGAGAAGGTGGGAGAAATGAAACCAGTCATTCTACATCATTTTATTGCATATACTTTCTCCCGCAAAATAAAAAGAAATGTTGAATCAGGACAGGTGGTGGCAAGAAGGGCGGAGCAGCGTCTATACAAATGAGACTCCCAGGTTTCACGACGTTCCGGTCTGAATTTTTGGACCATCATCAGGTGACAAGGAGTTGTTACACGTAAATAATACTTTTTTATTTATTATATACTTGTTAAATTAAAAAAAAAAATGAAAATTTTACTATTGCTGAAGTCAACCCGGGCAGAGAGATAAAACAAGTTTTAATCTTACCTCAGGATGATGGATAATTAGGAGAGCTGTATGAAATTCAAAATCTTCAAATTTCATAAACTTTTACCTAATATTAAAGTTATTATTTTCAACAAAAGAAATTATGTTATATTTTTTTTTTTTTTTGAATAATAGGTTGGGGAAAAATAAATCCATTATTTTTTCGCTAGATGGTTCTAATGATATATATTTCGTGATGTATTGATCGCATAGGTTCATACTTATACTCGGAAAGTTCCCAGCCTTTTATATTATTTGTCTATCATTTTTCATATTTTTAAATATTATTTTATATTATAATATTAAAAGCTAATAAACAATAATGACCTTATTTTAAATTTGTAAATTAAATATTTATTAACTGTTCTTCACCGGACAATCCATCTCGTACTATAACATGTAAATTTTTTTTATTTCTGCGTTAATATTTCTGCTATATTCAGAGGCTCGGAGGTGTAAAAAGTTGAGAAACACTAAAATTAACTATTTGACCTCCTCCTTCTCCTTACAGTATCCCAATCTTCTCGGATATCAATTTTAATTTGTTCCTAATCAAGTGGAATGTGTAGTCATCGTCATCGCCCCGGGGTTATATTCCGGGGCCAACATCCTTTCTTAAAGTATTTCAAAATATTTTATATTATTAATAAAATTCTATTACTTTTTATATAAGTCGTAATCAAAATATTAATCTCATTTTAATTGGAAAAAGCAAGTGTCCTGTTTTCTTTGTTGTTCTTGAGTGTATTTCTGTTTCCTAACCATCTCCAGTGCAAATTCTACAATATAATTATACATATCCCATCATTTAATTGATTATATTATTAACAATAACTTGATCACAGTTTTTTGCTTGTGGAAGGTAGTCTACCCAAATAACCAACATACCAACGGATATTTTGACTAATTGCTCTAAAGCGGAGTGCATTAAAGAAATTAAAAACTAACCATGCTTGGTCTCTTCTAAAACAACTCCGGAGCAATAAATCGAAAAATCCGTTTGTCATTTAGGATGACTACCTTACAGAAAGCAAAAACATTGCAATTATTTCTTTTAGTTAGATCATTGAGTACTGAACTAGTTCAATGAATAACAATTAATTTTAATTTTATTTTCAGTTGATCCTCCCCTGCATCCGGCATTTTGATTGATAATACGTCCCTTCACAGACAACTTTAAATCAACTTCTAAACTGTGAGTTCGCCACGTATTCTCCAATCATATTTTAATAAGGAAATAGTTAAAACAAAACACTAAAGCTTATCTTAAAAATTTTATTTATGTAAATACACTTATAGCCACCCTAAAAATTAGATACGTTTATACATCTTTACTTAGTGGCAATTAATTCATTAAATGAAGGGTTGGTCTTTTTTTATCATTGATATGAAAGGGGAATAAAAAAAGAAATAAGAGACGAGAAAGAAAGTGAAATGATAAATTGTCTATAAATATAAAAAAAAAAAAAAAAAAAAAATGAAAGAAAAAAAATTAATAAATCAGCCTGCCCTGTAAAAAGGGGGTGTTGGGCGGACAGTCCCCGATTTCATTATCTGTCCAGCCGAGTACCCGTAATTTTCCCCCACTAAAAAAATTCTTAATACTACTAATCTCACATAATTAGTTTCTAAAATTAGTTTCGATTATGCACGCCTCTTCAAATAGAGCTTATTTACTCGGGATCCCATATCCGAGTATTATTTTATAATTGAAAAAATTTTAATTATTAAAAAGTTTAAAATAAAAAAATAAAATATAAAAAAAAAGCCACGCAAACATGCAATCAATGATTTTTGAAGTCATCATTTGGTACTAGGATTCATTAATTGTCTTTAATATTTGCGTGCCATATTCATTTAAATTTTTTTAGCCTCTATCCTTTGAATCAGAGGTAGAAGTCACGCTTCATGTTAGAGTTCAGAGTCAGTGGTCACTTCCCGTCCTAAGGGATAAAATTTATCTATCTAAAAATGATTTTTAGCTACCAATTAATTTAAATAAATATGAGCGCAATCTAAATAGTTTCAGTTGTCGAAAAGTACTTTAAAAAAAATATTTTTTTTAAAAAACCATCATCAAAAAATTAGTAAACTTCAG
>JAAAKE020020461.1:0-10400 GCA_010014785.2 Anisolabis maritima | reverse complement strand
AAAAAAAATATGTAAATTGGTTAACAGATTTTTGGGCATTCCTATATATAGCCTCTGTCCCCTGGAGTATTGACTCAATTATTAAATATTTTCCTTTTAACATAATCATTTTATAGTTATTTAAATTAAAATTTTCTATAAAAAAAAGGCAAATATTTCATTATATTAAACAGTGAACAACGTAATATTTCATCAGATAATTTACTAAATTTTATCCATTTTGGTCTTTTTGCTCCAAAAAAAAAAAAAAAAAAAAATCAAATTTGATCTCTTTTATTATTCAATACTAAATAAAAAGGGATTTATTTAACTGTATGAAAAGAATATTTTTTTCCAAACTAAAACATGATTTATGGAAATGATTAAACAATTGTTGACAAAACATTTCTACTCTCTTTCACGCACACAAATACATACCTTGGATTGGAATCAACCAATAATTTGATTGTTCTAAATTTTATATTGAAAACATATCGACTGATCATTTATGGAATGATCATTAATCAAAAGTTGAAGAGGGTCATATTAAATATTCAATTCATTCATTATATTTTATAGCCAATGAATTAGTGATCAATTAAAAAAAATAAAAAAACCAGCTGTGTCGATATATATATTCCTAAATATTCCATAATAATGAACAATTTCGCTCCATTTGATCAAGTCTTTTTGGACAATTTAATGTTTAATTAAAAATAAATCAGAGAACGATAAAAAAATTGAATTAAAATACGAAAAGTAAATATATGGAATTATTTAGTTTACTAAAAAGAAAAAAATTGTATATTCATCAGAGTGGATAAAAAATCTGTATAATTATTTTAATTTTCCAAAAACAAAAAAATTTTTTTTCTTTTCATACATTCATTCTGATTTTTTTTTTTTTAAATAAAATATTTACACATCACTATCAAATTTTTGTTTAAATGCGAATAGAATGACAGATATATATATATATATAAAGAGAGAAAATAGGAATTTTATTTATTTTTTCATTTAAAATTTTATTTTAGTATTTTTTTAACTCAATCACATTCACAGCCATAAGACTAACTGAATTATTAATCTAACTCCCTAAATCTTCTTTAAACTTTAAAAAACCTAAATAAATGCACTTACTCAGGACTTGCACGTATTCAGTAAAAATGATTCAGTTCCTGGCGCTTCATTTTCACTTAAAAAAACCAAAATCCACTTTTTTTTTTCAAAAGAGATCATACTTGGTTGTCTATAGTCATTTTTTAAGAGAGGATCCCATAAAAGAGATCACTTCTTGTATCATCCAGAAAGAAAACTTTCCTGTGCTTCTGCAAATATTCTCTCTTTTTTGATAAAAACAATTTTTTTCTTCATAACAATAACAAAAGCAAACAAATAATAATAATAATAGTTATCGAGTGAGACAAGCGCATAATTGACATTCATTCATTACGGATTCACATTTCGATCACGATCTTCACAAATCCCAAGTTTATCCATCGATCCTTGACGGATATTCACGTTCACATTTAATAACCAAACTACGACAGACATCAGTTACAATATCAGGGACATCTCTCATCTCCCCAATAACGAATCCAATCTAATAGAATAGATATTGCTTTGCCAACTGATTATTATCATAATATTACTGAATTAATACAAAACTAATTCCGTTCACTTTATTTTATCTTGAAATTCAAATGGGATTTATAAGAGACTAAGTGTATATTAATTAATGCATTCATTCATTATTTAAAATTAACTGAAAATTACCCACTAAAGTGGAATTGGGGCAATCAAAAAAATTAAAAAAAAAAAATCAAATCCAAATTTAGAAAATTATAAAATCACTATTAAAATTTCCCTATAATACGAGCCCTATTTTTTATTCTTAGATTTATTCCACCCTCTCACTATTTTTGCAAAAATATTTTTCTCGATTTCTCAGCACCCCTAATTTAGTGAACAATCATCATTTTTTCACGTGAAATTTATTTCTCGCTTTTCCCCTCCATACTTAAGCAGAAAGGCAACAACACATTCGCTTAAATTCAAAAATAGTGATTCACTAAAACGAGACGAAACATTGGCACATCTCGTCCTCGTCTTGATAAACAGAAAATTTATCATTCTAGATTCTTAGTATTTTTTTCCCCTCATTTTAGTTTCTTAATTTTTTTTTTTTCAAAAATTAGGAAATATGAGAAAAAACTTTTTAAATAAAAGTAGTAAAGATTTTAATCAGTACAATTTTTAATTGAAAAGTTTGACTTTTTTTCACGATGGAGTAAGTTGAAATTTCCTCATAGTTCCACTTGACCAATTTACTCTAAAATATATTTTTTATTTATTTATTTAATTATATCAATTTTTGATTCATACTACTATACTCAATAATAATATATGAATTATTACATTAAAATTTATAATTAATTTACTTATTGCATTTTTTAGTTTTCTAAATTCAATAATTAATAAAATATTCAAGAAAAATGTAACCAATAAATAAATTAATAATTATATTATTAATGGGTTTGATGAAATTAATCAAAAGTTGATTTAATTAAGTAAATAAATAAAAAATATATTTGGGCTTGAATTGGCCAAATGGATATATGAGAAAATATTTCACCAGACCCATATACAGATTGCATGGAAAAAAATCTCTCCTTGTAACACATTTCGAAATTAAAAATCTTGTGAAATAATATTTTATATGATTCTATAACCTTTAGATCCACGAGTGTCCCAATCTAAGACGGACTATTTTTATTTTTATCAGTTTTTCCTTCTTTTTTAATTAGTCCTTATAATATACCTACTTTTTTAATCTAGTATTGTATCTGTAATGCTACTGAAAATTACTGCATATAAGCTCAGAAAAAAAAAATTTATTGTAGCTCTTCACAGTTAAAAAACCGTCATTCATTTAAAATTCATCATCCACGATCCCTCTAATATTTCTCTTCGAAATTCTGACATTAATTCTGTTTAGTCACATTAAAAAATTCCCGAATTATAATTAACTAAAGAGAGAGAGAGAGAGAGATCAAAAGCGCTATTTATAATGATAATTTGACTGTTAAATTTGTTGTCTCCCTTGGGAATGATGAGTGGGCGAATATTTTGTTAATTAATTGAAATAATTAGATTATTTATTATTTATTATTCAATTGATTAAATTTGCAAAAAATAAAATTGAATTTTCATTAAATACCTGACTCCAGTTCATTTGCTTCCAAAGGTCAATGGTTCGCTTCCCGTTCCCAGCGACAAAATTTATTTAAATTATATTGGCTTCCAATTGCTTTAAATAAATATGGGCGACTCCATATGGCCTTAAAAAAAAGCTTTCATTAAAATAATATTTATAATAATTACAGTTTAAATTTTATTTCTAGATTTGATTAAAAATTTCAAATAGCTGGATTATAACATTTATTTGCCTATTATATTTATATTTATATTTATATATATTTATTTTTATTTTTTTTATTTTTTTAATATTTGATATGTAATAATTTATTTTTACTTATATTGATATCGAGTTTTCTCTTTAACCTTTAATCCAATGTCCGTTTGTGATATTTTTTCCTCTATTTTCCTCTACTTATCAAATCAAATATTTTTTAAATATTTTTCTTTCTTTTTTTGGGGGGAAACTAAAAAAAACCCAAAATTATTAAAATGATTTTATAAAAAGAATGAATAGAAGAAAAAAAAAGAATTTTTAAACATTAAGAAAGGAGTTAAGATTGTATCAGATCCCTGATTTGACTTAATTATGCAATTTTTTTTTAAATTTTGGAAATATTTTTTTTTCTTTCCTAATACCCTCCCTTATTACACGATGTGGTTGATTTTCCAATTTTTATTAAAGTTATTGTAATTTTTTGATATATTCTTCAGGTTAATTGAGGTTATTGGGTCTCGGTAATATTAAATAAAGATAAAACCTTTGGTAGGAGGTCCTTAATATTTAGCCAATGTTTTTAGGATGCGTCCCCTAGGAAAGTTGCTCCAAAGAAAGGAAGTGAAGAGTAAAAAATAAAAAATTACAAAGGACTCTTAAAAAATTATTTTCTAAGGCAAAATTTCCATGATTGAGCCTTTTTTGGTCAAATTAAAAATTCTCTAAAGGAGAACTATACATAATCGATTAAAATTATAATACACTTGAAAAAATGTTAGGTTTTTATTGTTTATTTAATTAACAAAAAATATTTCAAGTAAAATTCATTTCTTCATCTTCATCTTTGCCACATTATTTCTATCAATCAGTATAAAAATAGCCTAGGGCAGGGCTGTGTGGATCTCAATTTTATTTTAAAAAACTATAAATTAATAAGAATTGGCAAATTAGATTCCCTCCAAAACTAATATTAATATTAATTAGTCATTAATAGTCATTAATTATTGTAGATCCACTTGATCAATTCCTCTAAAGCAAAATATCAAAAAAAGAATTTATTTTTAGCTGGAGTTGCACTCCAATAAAATGTATAAACTTCTTTTTACCTTCTCTTAGCTATACAATGAATGTACATTAATAATACCAATGATTTACTATTGTAATAGTTAGATATATACCAATTGATCTCTCTCTCTCTCTCTTGGGTTTAAATTTATTTAAAATATACTAAGTTATTAAAATTTTACATAAAAAAGTGAAATTTCATCCAAAAATATAGAAGATGCAAAACAAGGACTTCTCGCATTTTTTTTCCTCAGAGGCATTGTGAAATCACAAACATGCGCCTTACTTAGTTTTCTCTGAGTTATATTAAAGCGAAGATAGTTGGAAATTATATTCCGTTTTTAAGTGAAAATATTTCATCGCCTTTATACATACAACTAAGAAAAAAACTAGGTGCTCTTTTTTGCATCTCTGCATGATTTGGGTAAGATTATTATAAATTCTAAATTAATTAGTTATCTCTTGATATGCTTGATATAGAAGATTATTTTTGTTTCATTAATATCGTTATTTTCTTATTAACTTCGAGAGAAAAAATAATAACTGTTGTTGAAAATAATAAAAACCTGGCAGAATGGCAAAAGCCAAAAATAAATGAAAAAAAGAAAAATTTTATTGGAATTGCCAACCCCCTCCTCCCTCGCTACAAGATCGAGCATTAGAGCAAGAACAAATGTTCTTTTGGATATATTAATATTCGATCAATAGTAGAAGAGAAAATTCTTTTTCTAATTGATTATGAATTTAATCCATATAATAATAAAATTAAAAAAAACAATCACTCCACCCAGATATTTTTAATTCGAGCAAAAACGAATTCGATTAATTTATATAGACTTTGCGCTTTTTTTTTTTTTTTTAAATTGTAATATATTTATGACTTTTTATACCTATAATTCTTATCAAAATGAAAAATCGCAATTTAAATGGAATATATTTTCAAGATAATATCTTTCGTTTGTTTTTCTTCTCTATTTTTAGTTAAAATTAAAATTTTATTATATTTTAATTTGTATAATATTTTCAAACATTTTATACATAGCACACGCATATACCTCCACCTCGCCTCCCTTCCAATTTATGCGTAGGGTTGCACATTTATCATAAAACTTTTGTCTAATAATTTTCATTTACATTCAGTAAAAAGTAAAAATGCACATTGCTGAAATTCTTGTTTTATTTTACTCTATTACAAAATATTATGATTGTTTGACCTAGGAAATTTTATGAATACTTGATTTCATAAAAAAAATTCTTAAGTTTATGAAATAAACATTGCACAATATTATGTACACGCAGCGTGTCCCATCTTTTCTCATATATCTTTTTGTCTAAATTAAAATTATTTTCTTTCTCTCTTAAAATTTTTACTACAAGCCAGTAAACATTTTTATTTTTGAAAGCAGAAAGTAACCCTCAACCTAGACGGTAAATATATATTTATTTCTATAACGTAGCGCTAATAATAAATCTATTTTTTTATTTCTAAAAATTTCACACTCTTTAATTAAATCTGAGGTACTTTGTTCTAATGAAAATGAAAATTTTAGAAGGAATATTAACATTAAAAAAAAGCTACTCTAACACGTCAGTATAAGTGGTATATTAAAGTAAGTTTAGTTAAAATTAAATGTCAAAATTATTTATTAATAAAAATAAGATGCTTCAAGTTAAATAAAACATCTAAGCAACGTAAAATCAATGTATAAAAAACTTTTATTATTGAATTAAAAAAGAAATTTTTTTCATAAAATTTTTGAAAATATATACAAATATTTATATTTACGACTAAAAATAAAAGCGTGGTGTCTTTAGTGAAAACTATTGAAATTCTAATTTTTTCAATAATACGACTTTCAATGAATTGTCTACGTTTTTATTTTTAGACTTTTACACTTTTTAGTCTTATTCTTTTTATTTAAAAGCAAAACTTTTCCGAAATTCAGAATAATTCGTTACCAGCGTCATGAATGCTCTAACTTTGAGTATAAACATCAAAAAATAGGCCACTAGAGCCGTTACAATCACCTTCAATTCACTTGAACAATACTATGCTTCTAGCCTTGGCCACTAGAAGCGTTGTAATCATTCCCTGTAAGCTGCCCAAGTGCGCACTAATTTTAATGGCATTTCAATAAATTGCATAGAGAAATTTATTTTCCACTCGCAATTATTTTCCGGTCACTCACAATCATTATTAAGCACACAATCCCAAAATTATAAATTAATTATAAATTTAAACTAACCAAAGAAAACGTTACCTAAGATAGACTAATGGTATTTTTTCACTAACTTATTATACATTAAAACTTTATATACAATTAGACAAATATTTTACTTTTTATTTTAATTTTTTTTGTTCTCGTTTAATTTTGGACAAAATTAGAAAGAAATAGAAAATTAGAACAGAACTTTTAATTTTTTTTCTCTTCCAAGAAGTCTTTTTGAAATTTCTTTTCATTGTGTTATTGGAACTGAATCAAAATTATGTGCAAAATTTCATTTCTATATAAAGGAAGTGTTTTAAAAATTGACAATAAGATTTTGTCCATAAAGACAAAACAACTTATATAAATATGTTAAAAAACAATATTTCCCTTAGTATAAGGCATATACTAAAAAGATAAAAAATTGTAATTAGTAATTTTAACAAACCATATTCTCTAGTTCTTTCTTGTCTTATAAATTTTTTTTTTAATTCACCAAAATTAAATTCCAAAGTACTTTATTAAGTTACATAACTTTCTCCCTATATCTGTAATATTATTTTTAATAATTCAGAATAATTCGTTACCAGCGTCATGAATGCTCTAACTTTGAGTACAAACATCAAAAAATCGCCTCCAACTTGAAATTAATATTTGAATCTTTAGCATTCCTCAAGTTCTGGCTCGAAAATAGTTGTTGTTGTTGTTGATACTTTTAACCACAACCCTTCCTAATAATTCCAAAGGGTTCTAAATGATGTTTTCTATCCCTTTGTTTTACTCTCGAATATTTGCTATAAATATTAAAAAAAAAATGAAATTTTTTTTCTTAATAATAATTATCATATGATAATAAATAAGCAATTAGTTTTTTTTTTAATTGAAATATATGTTAATTATTTAAAATTGCATTGTGCATTTTCTTTTCACAACGCAAAATAAACTAGACTTTAGATGTTTAGGTAAATGCCTATTTGCAATCTTTAAAAAAATATTGGTCAATTATTGTAATACAAATGATAAGTTTAAAGATAAATAATTTTTTTTTTAATAAGATTAATAATAAGCATGTAAATCGTTATAATAATTTTTTTTTTAAAATTATTTTTACTTTTTTGTAAATGAAAAAAAAAAACATTTTTTTTCTTTATTTCTTTTAAACGTCTTTTTTATAATAATTTTTATGATTTTTCTTGCCTTTTTAGGCTCTAAAACGCATTTTTCTAGTACCTAAACATCTGATGCCTACTAATTACTAATTCAAGATTTGTATTAGTCTTGATATTATTATGAACTACGTACTTAAAAATAAAAGCAATATCTTTTTAATTTCTTTTCAATAAGGCAACCTTTAAAAGGGATTATTTCAAGGAATATATTTAAATTTTTTCACACTTTCAATCAAGTCAAAGAATAAGGGGTAGAGCGATTACGAATTGTCTACCCACTCTATGACTCTCCCTCCCCCCTTTATCAAAGATCGACAAGACAGCCCTTTTCCTATTCTTATTCATACGTCTCCACTATTTCGTTTCAGTTTAATGGTCAACAGATTGCTGATCTATCTTGCTCGCTTCTTGAAAATTTTCAGCTCATTAATCAGTGCTGTCATAAAACTCTGGAATGATTCTTCCTTCCATCAAAATCAATCTCGAAGTTAATGCCCGTTAAAGATGTTGCCGACCCCTAAACTAAATGAATTAAATCGATAACCCTGCTCTAAAGATCTTGACCTAAGAGAAGAACGTCAACAAATCATTTTTGTGTTTCCTGGATTATATGATATACAAACAAGAGATAACCCATTCCAGTAATGAAAGCTACTAACCAGCCAGAACAAAAAATTCAATAGTATTTGTGTGTGTATGTGTATAAAAAATCTATAAAAAAATTGAAAAAAATAATTATAATAATTAAATGTTTTATTTAATAAGGGATGAAATTAGAGGTTGGAAAATATAATGATTTTTAAAAATTCATTTAAGATAGTATAAAATATAAAAATAGTTATTTTTTGCAGAGAATAAGTATTTATTTTATTTTTATTAAAAGAGAACATTTTCTAACAGTAGATAAAGAGAGGAAAGAGACACGTCAGTTCAATTCACCTCAGCCCAAGAGTCGCATTTCTTTCCATTCTTTTTGTATTTAATTTCTCATTAATTTTACATTGTTAGCCCGTGATTATATAAGATGATAATCCACCCCATCAATCTGAGGCATGTGGAAATCCTATATAAGGTATTTATAACATTTACATAATAGTAGAAAATAATAATTTATTAGCCAAAAAAAAAAATGATTAATATTTTTATAAGTATCTGTTAAAAATAAATAATTTTACTTCTGATTAGTAAAGTAGAAAGATAAGCGGGGTGAGTGAGGGTGAATGGTCTATCAAGATAATAATAATAATAATAAATTATACTTATTTAGTTAAAATAAAATAATTGTAAATTTGAAAATATTTCACATTAAGACTGGAATTACAAGGGACTGAGAGAGGAGGGAGTTATCCTTCAATTTAAAAATATATCTTGCTTAAATATCAAATTTGAGCCTTTTTAATAAATTTTGTTTACAGAAAGATCATTTTGAAAAATCCAGGGGACCTCAAAATGTGTATTTCCGTTGAAATTCTTACATCGATTTTTTTGCAATCCCATACTCTATATTATTATTATGTAGGGAGGAGAAAATAATTGGCCTAAAAAAATTTAAATTTTAAAATTTTATATATATTTGGAAAAAAGATGGAAATGTAAGCTCAGGGAGTTGAGCCCCCACCGAAAGCCTCTGGCCCAAATGAAGTCATCTGGCCAGAAGGCGATGCTCTCCGGTGCGGCTCTTGGGGCCGTTGCGTGTTTATAGGCCATAAGAAATAATAACAGGCAACAGCAATCGCCATCATCAACTCTATATATTGTCAAATTAAAATGCCATATTATTTATGGAGTCAAATCGTTTAATGGCCGAGTGGTGGGGGCAAGACAAAAGGGGGGAAACATTTAGCATTTGCGGTATGCATTAACCGAATATAATCTTGACATTTTATATTGGTAATAAATTTCAAAAAAATAAAAAAAATGATATGAATTCAACTCCCGTCCCCTCCCCCTTTATTTAAAAATTCACACTAATGCAAATAAATAATTTTAATTTTTAATCTCTTATCTAAATTTGCAAAAAAATATTTAATCTCGCCCCATTTGCTTGTTGAAAATGAATTATTGGAAAAACTATTTGTTTATATAATCCAATTATTTATAATATATAAAAATCTATGATAATAATCAAATATTTTTATATTTTATTTTTTATGAGTTGTTCGTGTCCAATTTTTTATATACTTTAAAATACAATTGTTGCTTCCTAGTAAATGTAAACTATTTTGTGTTCAAGCGGCCTGGTGATAAAAAAAAATTTTTTAAAATTTGACGTGAATCATTGTTTATATTAAAATAAAACTTTCAGCGTTATTTACTTTAGAGAGAGTGAAGAGAAGCTTGGAACATGACATACCGGGGAGTTTGGGGTTTTATAAATATAAATATTATATAAAATAAATTGATAATGTCGTCCCTATTCCTGATCCTGAACCTTAGCAGAGATTATAATACAATATGTTACATACGAGGCTGGCCTGAAAAGTTTCCGTCCGACCTAACAAAGATACAAGACATTTTTTCTTCAAATTTATTTTTATTTTTCTACATAGTCTCCTTGTAAGTCTA
>JAAAKE020020449.1:7005-27934 GCA_010014785.2 Anisolabis maritima | reverse complement strand
AAGTCAATTTTTAACGTTTGTTTAACAGGTGGATTAATTCATTTTACTTTGCACTGAATTATTAAAAAACTATGAAAAGTATAAAAATACTGAATAGTGTTTGTTAATCTGCATAAAATTCTGTATTGAATAGATGTATCATATGACATATAATTGATCAAAAACTAATCAAAATATCAACATTTTGTCTACTGATTCTTAATCTACTTAAAATTTTGCATATCATGTCTTTATAACGTTTTGTGAAATATTTTTCTGGAGGACTTTTGTTCGAGTGCCACGTTTTCTCAAAAAACGTGTCTATCATTAAGAGCGCGGTTTGAAGCTTTTTCAGCGTTACCAAAATTTTTGTGTCGATTCGTAAAGATGAAACATTCGCTACATACCAGGATCACCAGTGATCCAAGAGGATGAAGAAATTGAAACAAATATATACTTTGGAGCCCTTGACATATCGTACTATATGAAAGTTGTATCGCTCTTGAAGAATAAAATCGATTTTTTTTCACTCCGTTGTTTGTGCTCTTATAACAAACTCTGGACACTTTATAATGAATCTATGACTGAAGATGGGACTCGAATCATTTCAATTCATTAAGCATCCAGAGTCTGCAATTTTGGCTGCTCCTGCCTTTCATTCTTTTGAATCTGAATCACAGCTCCCTACATCTATCATTTATATATTATTATATTATTTTACAAAATTTTAATGAGCCGATATGGAAGAAATTTTTATTTATTATTAGATAGAGAAACAAAAAAAATTAGAGAGAATAATAAATATGCTTACTCCCTGCGTTAGAGATTTTAATTATATTGGCTTCCAATTAATTTAAATAAATAAGATGAAGTCTAAATGGCCTCAGATGCCGAAAAAGACAAAAAAAATATGCCTACCTTTGTGTTGTTCCGATAATGCTTTAAGAATATGCAGAGAAATTAAACATAAAAGTGGTCATAAGACTCTAAGTGTCCTGAAAAAATCAAATATAAATGTCGATTTCATAAATGAAAGTTCACAAAAAAAGCTTTAAGTTTAAAACTTATTTATAAGAGAAAAAAAGAATAATCCAAATCCAAGAATGTTATCAGACCAAAATAATTTATTCGTCTTTGTCAACCAAACGTCTGGAGCAGGATTTGAGAGGAGATGGGTTCTTAAAAAAAAAAACAATTTTGAAAGGAAGACTTGAATGAATGAAAAAAAAAAAAAAAAAAAAAGGATAACGAGAGAGGAGGATCATATCTTAAATTCGCCATTGATCCAAAATCTTAGAGAGAATAAGAAAGCCAGTCTTTATTTTAAGACAGTCTCTCATTATTTACTTGTAAATAAGAATAAGAATCTGAAAGCAGTAATTATTTTTATTCAATAAATTATTTAAAGATCAATTTGAGATATTTTTTAACTGAATATGAAATTTTTCAGAGGTTTGTTCAATCAAATTTGCTCTGCATAGTCTATAAGTCGACAATAATCATTTAGGAGTAGAGGCTTCACTGGTTTTTTTTAATGCCAGTTTAATACCAATTGGGATCAAATTGCCACTTTTTAGAGGTCGTGTTCCGTAGCCTTAGAGATTCAGTCTCCTCTTTCCACCAAAATGGTTTTTCCAATTTAAATTTCAGGATATATCAACAGTAGATATGAAATATATAGTGAGAAAGTATTGCGACTACAAAAAAAAATTCAATCGATTTCAACAGAAATATACGTTTGGAGGTCGCCTGAGTCTAAAAAAAAAATGTATCTCGCAAAATGACCTGAAATTTTATATTAGGCTTATTATATTATTTATATATAAGCTGGGAACCCGCGTTGTATGCATCTCGAAGCTTTTCAAATCGGCTAAAAAGTATTAGTACTTTACTGTTGTACTTTTTTTAGTTTCTCAAAATGCGGTCTTTTAGATGATCTTTGAAATGTAACCCTTATCCCTCTCAAAATTGTCTGGGAGTTTACTGACTTACCTTAGATAAGAGAAAGTTGAGTGATGTGCTTTTAGTCACACCAATTTTTTTCTATTATAATCTATAAGCCGAGACAGTAGGGCATATGTATATTGATTAAAAATGTCAACTAGGGCATAAGTATATTGATTAAAAATGTCCATAATATTTTCTTATTTTCTACGATTTTTTTTTTATTTTTTTTTTTTTAAGCTTAACGAATTTCTTTAATAGTGAGAATGAAATTCATTAATTATTAAACAATATATCATAAAATTTTATATTTTGTTTCTGACAATTATAAATAAATCAAATATCCAAACAAAAGGCCAAATCAATTTTAATATAATTAAATGCTTTCGTGAGAGAGAGAAAGAATGACTAATAGGTGAATAAAATTTATATAATTAGTCCAAATGACTCATCAACTGAACAAGTCAGGGATCCACTTTTTTTTAACTTAAGCCTTTAAAAAGAGACATTGAGAAGGGCTTGGATGCTTTTCAAAATGAAGGTCATGTAGATGAGAAGTCTAACAAATCTGAACTCACCACTGAAAATAATCGAAAATTACACATCTATAGCTATAGCAATATTATTTGATTAGTTTCCTCATGGCGCTGGGCATTGTAGGTCTGCATTGCATCTTAAGCTTATGTCAGATTATAAAGAAGGAAAAAAAAAGGAAGCAATTTTATAAAAATTACCTGTGAAATCACAATTTGAAATCAATTAATCACACTTTTTATCATTTAGGAATAATTATGAGATGTCAAATAAATAAAATATATTGTTTAATAGTAATAATCAGCATGCCTATCTATATCTATAATTTTTAAAAACAATGAGGGAAGGAAATTATTTGAGTCAATTAAATGATTTATTTATTAAGAAATGAATATTTATGAAATATGTATTATTATTTAATTACTATAAAAATTTTCATTTAACTATTCTATTTTAAATATATTATTTTGGAAAATTATAAATAATAATAGCAAATAAGAAATTATATGACTTCATTAGTTGATGAAAAATTTAAATTTATTTTTTAAATAGAAAAAAATAAATCCCCAATAAATATTCAAATTACAACATTCATAATAATATATATTAATAGATGTCCTAGCTGTATGTGGATGGGTTAAGCGGTGAAAATTCCTTACCATATATAAATAGAGAAATTTTTAATTAAATAAACTTTTGGAAAATCTCTTTGAAAGCCATTTAATTATACTGACATGAAATGATATTAGAGAAGTTTTGGAAGTTATTTATAAATGTATATATGTAAATAATTCAATGAACTTTAACAGAGATATTAATAAAAAAATAACATTTTATATGCAAGTATAATTAAATGGTTTGCAGAGTTTTTTCAAAAGTTAATTTATATTATATTAAAGGAAAAATGTTTGTATTTATTTATTATATATATGTAGAATAATATTTTAACGAGTTAGACCGCGTTGGTTGTTGAGATTTCGACGTTTCGGCTCTTCTTTTGGAGCCATTATATATATATATATATATCGACCCACACATCAAAACCACTATACTTAACCAATCTCTTCCTACACCTCAAAGTCAAACACAACTCCAACATCCAGACTGGGAGTGTAGGCAGGGGCCGCAAAACAAACACCAACATTATAACATCCACACAAACCCTTCCTACAAACACAAGACCCTCATGACCCCTCTGGCGAAATTTGGCGACAAGCAAGACTGCGACCTCCACTACCATTCATCCTAATCACCCAATCCTGATAATGTGGCTTCAGAGGCAGGATCTTTCTATATATATATATACCAAAATTATTGCCTTTGAATTAGTTTTTTGAATTTTTGATAATTTTCTTTCCTTTTTTGCTATTTTTTTTTATTGTGCAAGGAGCAATCTATTTTTCAAAAAATTTTCAACTACCCTAATGCAATCCTATCTAAAATTTATCTGTACTTGATACGAAAAAAGTTGGGAATCATTGATTTAAGGTATTATTAAATTATTTTCTAACATTTTGTAATTATATTGTTTTTATATATTTTTAAATAGGTCTTGAAGAGGTTTCAATTTTCAAAAATGTTGCCTGAAAATTATTTTTTGTAATAAAATTCTAAAATTTGAATATTTATTGGATTTTATTGAAAAAATATATATATATATTGCAAGTTTTAAAAATATGTAAAAGTATCTTATTGCCAAGGGATCTATTTTTAGAGATAAACGTAAACTGAAGGAGAAAATTAAAAAACTTTTTTATAATCTAATGAATAATATAGAATTCAATTTATTATATTTTTCCATCTTCTTCCATTCCTGTTATTCATTTCTCTAATATTTATTATTTCTAGATAAAATGTTATGTTTTGTTTGTTAATTAATTAATATTGTTTATTTAAGACCTACTTTTTTTTTTCTAAGTCTTTTTCTAACTGGTGGCCAATATAAATAATTCGCACCCATGATTTCCTGTACAACCTTTGCACCAAAACCACGAAGATGATTCGGAGTTCAATTCCCTAGGGTCGGAACAATTATGATGAATAATAAAGTGTGTAATACTAACTTTATGATTATGATAGCTGTAAATATCTTTAGAAAGAGAAGGAGAAAATTTTCATCACAATCAATCATCAGGACGAAAGAGATATCAAAGTCATCAGATGATAGTGAATTTTCTTGTTTATATATAAATGTATTTTTCCGAGATTGAAAATTCACATTATCTGACATTTTGATAATGTTTTTGTTCTGACGATATTAGAAAAGAAATCCATATATATCCAGCTCCTTTGCAATTCTTTCTTTTACACGGTGCAATTTAATATTGAATTTAAAATAAATTAAGTTTATTTATATTTAATAACCGTGAATTTTGATAAATGCCATAAAGCCTATGAAATATGAGAACATACTAGTTACAAATTTAGGTTAGTTTAGCAATGGGAATGGAGGTAGTGTCTGTCCCTCTCCTCCGCCCAAAAATTCTTTAATAAATCTAGGGTGATTTTTATGGGAAGTGAGACATTAACACCAAATTTTCAAGACTTAATATATTCTAATTCTATCATCTTTTTTATGGGGGTAATTACTTTTTAATTATTAATAGTTAACTCACAAAAACATCGGGAGTTTAAAGGAATACAAAGGAGTACGGTTCATGTAAAAGAAGCATAAAACTCCCAAAGGACGATGGGTCACCTTGTGAACAAACACCCTGATATGTTGACGAGAATAATTAGTATTTTTTGTTGACTGCATCACTACAGAGCTCTAAAACTGCCGGCATTGCCTCATCTGAAGGTCACATATTATCAATGAATATCAATTATTTATAATCAAACACATTTATGTATATATGTTTTCAATATCTTATTTTATATATGAATTTGAGTTGAAAGTATCGCCTTAGCTTTATACCGACAGTCTAAGACCAAAACGTCACCAGCATAATAAAAAAGAAACAATAATAGCTGCAATTCTTTTTCTTCTGCTTCCATATATTTAAAAGTGAGCTTACGTGTTTTTTTATTGATAATTATACTTTTTCTGACGTCAGTTAACAACAAAAAAAAATAATAAGTAAAAATAAATGTTTGATTTTTTTTTAAATATAACAAAGAAAATTTTAGACAAAATATAATTTAGTATCGATGAAATATAAAAGTCGGAAAAAAACGATTACTCAGTCAGAAGAAAAATAAAATACTTATAGTTTCGGGTGGTCATAAGTCCAAAAATTGTTAAAAAAAACGTTGGTGTTGAAATATATAGAATATTTTGAATAATTGGAAACAAATAACAGAGCTCTACCATTTATTCAAAATATTCTATATATTGACAACAACAAACGTGTATGTATTTTTAATAACTTTTGGTCTTGAAGAAGGATGATACTTGTTCCTGAAATGTCAACCGAAAAATAGGTCTTTTATTTTTCTTCTAAATGCACAATCCTTTTTCACATTACACAAATTTAAAACTTATCTCTATCATGATGAAATCCTCTTTACAAGGTTCTGAAAATCTGACCTATCAATGACTTAATCTTGAAAATATGTTTGTTTTTATTACAAATATTAAGATATTTAAAGAAAATACTTGAATGAACATTTTAATCATCAAAATTTGGTATTCTTTGAACTAATAATGATATTTTCTAACAATCACTTAAACAAAATAATTATATAATTTTATTTTTTTTTTTAATCTTTAAGTCTCTCGGCATCTGAGGCCATATAGACTTGTAAACCATTACCAATTTATTCTTTACGATACTTGTTATCCAGGCATATTTATTTATATCGATTGGTATCTAATTGCTTTAAATAAATTATCATCGGACTGCCTGAGATCCGAACCCACATCTCTTGGCTTTTAAGGTTATCAAACCTCTCGGCTACGAGATGGGGGATATAATGATTTTAATCATTTCTCTATGATGGGAGAAAAAATTTGTTTATGTCAACTAACAATGAAATTGTATAAATATCACCTATTCAAAATAATTTGGTCCAAGTTTTTTTTTGAGGTTAAAAAATATTTTTTTGCTTGGCCCAATTTATTTAGATATATATATATATATGTTATATGACTAAATTCTAAGGGCTGTGTATAAGGAATTTAATATTAAATGAAAAATACCTATATTTCTTCTTTTTTTTTAATGATTTCTTTTATTTATTAATTAATATGATTATATACTAAACATATGATAATAAATCATTTCACACAAGATAAATTTTTTTTAGATTAAATTACTAATAATACATTTTGTTTTTTTGTTTTTTCTTTTTCCAACACGCACAAACAAATAAAAAAAAAAGAAAATTATGAAAGAAATCACAAACCAGAATCTAAAATCTTGTGACAAAGACTATATTTTTTTTAGTGCGAAATTAAAATGGGTTATATATTTTTCAAGTCCAAATTGTCTGTTTGTGTGTGTGTGTGTATGTATGAGGGATGTGAGAAGAGGAGGCTCACCGCAGGATTTTTCTTCTTTCATCATCAGGCAAAGATTTAGGGAAGGGTGTATTTAACGTAGGGCACCTCGACGTCGTTGCCATCGGAGTCGTTGCAGCATAATTCAAAAACAAGCGCTTTAACGTGTGGCTCCAGCTTCTTTTTTGACACTTTTTTCACCACCTCGCTCATTGGTAATCCCATACGTTCGTTACATTTTGCCTTGGGCATAAAAAATGAATATAACATACAAACACCTTGTGAGAGCATTGTAATTTCTAAATTGTATTTATCTTTAAAGTAATCAATAAATTCTTTTAATGTCATTTCGCCGGCAATCTCAAAACGATCCCATAATGTCCATTCGACTTCGTAATATTTCTGTTTAGGGGCGGCAATTGGTTCAGAAAAGCCGAAAAATGGCAACGCTAAATTAACAAACCCGTTTTTGTATGGTTCAAGTTTGTCAATGTTGCGTGCAAGTTTGTATAGTTCGAGGCAGACGAGACCAGCGACAACAGAGGTGGTCGTTGCAATGGCGGGGATGATTTTGCCGGCGATCAATTTACTTTTATGTCGATCAGCTGGAGGAATTTTGTAATTAGCAGCCCGGAGGTTGGAGGCTGCGACAATAAAGTCCATATGCAAATTGGTGTCATCATCTTTTTCAAATTCCAACGGGGTGATTTTCAGAGTGGTCAACTCATTGCGACCAGGCAATTCATTTTGTAATTGGGTCAATTTGTCTTGATCTAAATTGCCGCTACCGTTGGCGACTTGCATTTGAGAATCGGTCACTGCAATTTTCACCCCTGATTTTGGGGTGAATTCGGGGACTTGTACGTTAGCGACCATTTCAGCGACTTCTTCACGATTGCGAATTTGTGGAATTCCATAAATTTCAGCTTTAAGATTGGCAGTGGATAGGATATAATCCAAATGTAGAGGGTCGTTAACGTCAAAGATGAGAGGTTGAGGGCATCGTTTGGGTCCGGACCAAAACGGTTGTCCACTTGCTGACACTTGGTCTTCCGGGAAGTTGAATAACAACTGACGAATTTGATCGTTATATTGTTCTTGCCAATGACACCGGGCCCAGGACACGCAATCCATAAAGCTTTTAGGTCGTTGATCGACGAGAGCGAGTTTTACAGATTCCAGCACTTCAAGGGGTTGAACACCGGGTAATTTCAAAGTGCGCTCGACAAAAGTGGGATCGGCTAAATAGTGATGAGCATTTTCAGCGGCCTGACGAAATAAACCCTCAAAGTTATCTCGAGCCCATTGAAGGGTGTGTTCGATAGCATTCGGGAAATTTTTCAAAGTGCAAATCGGGATGCTCTTTTCAGGTGGATCTTGTGAGGAGCTATAGGATTCAGTTAAATAGGGCACCACCACTTGTGTATTTCCTTTGGTGCCCAAAGTGCCCGATTCTAACAATGGTTTTCGGTAATAGACACAACGCCGATCCATATATATTCGAGCATCGACATTGTCGAGGGCATTAGCGACACCATCCAAATTCTCAAAGAATTCATCATTATAAACTCTTTCAGTTTCAGGTCCAACACGGTTCTCATGTGCAATCACATTAATGTCCGGGTTCATTTTATTGACAGCTAGAGCGGCGGTGCTGGCTTTCGGTTTTTGCACATCTGATGGACGAAACAAAAATTGACGATTTAAATTGGATTTCTCAATTAAATCCATATCTGTTACAGTTATTGAGCCGTTTTGTTCTTTAGTTCCGATGCCCATCATAGCGAAATTCTTCAAAAGTTCACAGCCAATTGCTCCAGCGCCAACGAGGAAATATTTAAGTGAACCAAGTTTATTTTGGAATTCCTTACCAAAAACGGCTATCTGTCCATCATAACGAGATTCTTGGGGTTGAACGTCATCTTCGGTGATTGTACTGAGGTCTTCCGGTAGACATTCAAGCGCATCCATATATAACCATTGATGGATTGGATTAAACTTGCCACTTGATGCTTTCATCACTTCTTGGGCAACGATTCCTCCAATGATCGCGTTCATAGGCGAAATAATACCTGAGCAGATTTTGGCAAATGTTTTTAGGAGATTTTCATCGATCTCAATTGAAATTTCTTGTTCGCTGGCGACTTTTTTAGCTAGATTAACAAACTCCTCTGCGTCATCGTTGTTCCAGGGTTTGGGACATGAACCTTCATGTTGCTCTTGGTAATTATGTAGCGTTTCGAATGCAAGGTGTAACTGCGGAGGACGTTCAAATTTAGCAAAATCCGTCATTAAATATTCAGGTTCTTTTTTCGATTCAGTTAAAGATTTAAAATGTACAGTTTGAGGAACCTTAACTTGAGTAACAATGCCACCACGAATATATTCAGTAAAATTAGATGTATCATCAATACTAAATGTGTATGGACCTAAAACTTTAATCTTTTTCGGATCACAATTGTTGAGTTCGGTCATTCCAAGGATTTCTGTGAAGGTAACATAATCTCCATCTTCAAGGCCATGACGAGTGTCATCTAGACAGGTGACAACGCCTTCCGAGTCGCGAGAGATTGATGCAATCATTGCAGAAATCGGACTCTCACCATTGACATCGACTACGGTGAAATCTTGCCCGAAATCACAAAAAACTTGGGCGAAAAGTCCTCGTGTGTCAGCAATAATTAATGCAATATCATTGGAATGTGTAATCTCACTTATTTCCAATTGTTTTTTTAAAGAGGTTTCGGATAAAACTACGACTCTATATTTTTTAATTTCCTCTTCGGTTAATGGGCCGGTAAATGCATATATAGGAACGTATGTATTTAATTCGGCAAGTTGTTGTAAACATGATTCGGCTCTATTTTTGCCCAATTCGTTTAAGTAAAATTGAGATGTTAAATCACTCATTTGACTATCTTTTTCGTCATGCAAAGTGACAGATTTGACACCACCTAAGATGACATTTTTGGCAATTTCAACCCCAAGTCCGCCCAAACCGGAGATCAAAATGTCTGAAGAGGCCATTCGACGCATGGCATCATGACCAAGAACGTATAATTGACGAGAGTACAGGCCCTCATCAATCTCCTCATCTTGGTTGGTAGCCGTTCCTCCGTTGTGCGCCATTTCAATATTGCTCGATGTTCTCGAAGATGAGGTTCTATTTGCTGTTGTTGCTGCTGCTGCTGAGTCCCCTATTAAAATTTTCCGCTTTTTAGCTGGGGGATCAACGGAATTGTCCACCACGTCAGCACTAGACATCGGACACACACAGGAGCCGGGGGAAGCAAGGCAGTTTTTTGTTTTTTGTTCAAAGAAAATGTTTCTTTAGATGATATTGAGAAACGTTAAAGAAAGAGTTCGACTGAATATGAATAATTGCACAACCTCACTCAAGCCAGAATTGTGAACAAAGACATGGCGAAGAGAGAGATTGAGAGACGCGACAAACGCTTCTCTAAAAGCAAAGTCATTATAGATGGCAGTTAAATTTTTCCTCTTTTAATAATATTTAGGAAATTATTAATAAATAAATAATTTAATACTTAAATTTATTTATTTTAAAAATTGAAAAATTTATATTTAACAAATATTTAAGTGAAATATTTAGATTTATATTTAAAAACATACGAAAATCCTTTGGCGCCAAACCTCTTGTGCCCAAAAAATCAAGTCATAAAAATATAAATATTTATTAAAAATGTTTTTTAAAATAAAAAATAAATAAATAAACAATTTTAAATAAGAAATTAAATTTAAAGCTCTTATTAATATTTGTTCTCGAATATTCTTTTTTCTTAAAAGTTATCTTTTTAATAAAAATTATTTTATTATATTTTAAAAATTCTTATTTTTGTTTTAAATTAATAAATAAATCTAATATTTTAATGAAATATTAAAAAAATAAAAATGATGGCAATTGGGAGTATTTGCGGAATTAAAAAGGGAGGGAATTTTAAAATATCAAAGTAATAAAAATTTTATTTTAAATATTTAAAGGTTATAAAATCACTTTGGGAATTAAGAGAATAAGCTGCCGATTAAGGATTTGGAATTAAAACATAAAGGCCAATTTGTCTCAAAAAATTATTCAACATTAGCAAAGGCACTTCCTGAAGTCGTATATTGGGAGATGATCTCACCCCCGCACACTGGCACAAAGGGACCAGCAAATGATAATCTAAGTAACGAACTTTTGTCCCTAAAATTAATCCATCCAAATATAAATCTCTCTATATCCAAAAGTTACATATATACCCATCTATAACATCCTTCATTAATTAATTATTTATATTTATATATTCATATATATAATTAATAGACTAATGAAAAATATGTTCCCGATTTTGTCAAATGTTAAAGCCAGATCAGTTCTGTCAGCAATGAACTTGAAGTACTTGTAAAAAAGATAAGATAAAAATGACTTTCTAATTTGTCATGGGTGACATTTTTTATTTCCATTTAATGTCAGCATTAGCATCTAAATATATATATATATATATATATATAGAATATATTATATAAGAAAAACGTGTATCGATGACTTCAGATCCTCTTGTACTTATGACCTATTCAAGGCTCTTGGCCTTTCCTTCATCTCACTGGCCATACCCCTCATACCCCTTCGTTTAGGTCAAGGGATTAACTAGTTAATGTCAATATTACCTAAATCCTAGAGCTTTCAGTTAACTGAAAAAAAAATTATTTTTTATTTTAACTACTGAATATCTACTATTAACTGTAAAATTATTTTATTCAAAAAAGAAAAGTCATTTGAGAAGTAAATCTTAAAAAATAATGGAATTGAAATGGGAATGAAAAATTCATTATTCTAGGTTTATTATTTTAAAAAAAAATGAGTTATAGGGGTCGGTTCTAATGACAAATTCACTTACACATAGAAAAAATGAAATTCTTTTTTGTATGATATGATTAATTCATTTCACTTTTCAGTTAATGCCACAATATCGGATTTCGATGTATAAAAAAAGCCTCAGGCAATGAATGAAACGTTAGCTAGAGAGTTGTTACACGAAATTACACTGCCTCCACTCTTTTGTCCATATTTATTCAAAGGGGACTACTTATATTCTCTAGATTTAGATCGGATCACTCACATTATGTTAAAGTTTTCCCAAGCAACTCAAATAAACCTTACGTATTATAAAACCTGCATCCATCGGTGATTGATTTTCTAATATATCAATCAAAGTAACGATGATTCCCCATCTACTCTAACAGTAGCTGGAATAAATAAAGTGTAGGGACCATAGCTCCCTCCAAGGAGATCAGGAAAAAGGAAAGTAAAGGATTTCTTCAACAATAGGTACTATACTTTAAAAAGAAAATATATTTTTATTTAAATGCTTATCAATTATTGTCATATGATTGTTTAAAATATTATATATATATATATATGGAAGACATGGATTTTTAATAAATACACATATACATGTATATATACGTAGTAAAATTAAATTTTATCTAATATTATTGCATAATAAATAGAAAATGAGTTTTTTAGTTTACATATTAAATAAAAAAAAGAGCACATAATATAAAAATAAGTTCTTAGGAATGATTTTTTGAGATCTCTCTGGAATAAAATTTCTAATAAAATAAATCAAAATTTATTTTCAAAAATACTTTTTTTTTTCATTTAATTTTTCTATTTTTTTTTTTTAAATAAAAGAAAAAACATGTATTTTAAATTTCTAATGACAAATTCACTTACACTTATAACATTAGAGTAACCCTGTGTCCAAATCAACAGATGTAGAAAAAATAAAATTCTTTTTGTATGATTTGATTAAAAATCCCAAAAATTATAAATAATCAGAGCCGGGAGGGGAGGTCTTCTCTGAGACAATCCCTATATTAAATCAAATCTACAGGTGTCAAACAAATTCTCTATATAAGAATGAAATTAATATAATTTGATTTTAACTCCGAAAAGGCTTCGCAGCTCTGATTAAAACGAAGGCATAGGAATAAGAAAAACAAGACCCGTAGGGAACTATGTATCACCCATTTTCAGCAGAACTTTTAATTTATTAAAATTAATGGCAAAAAAATAAAATATTATGCAATGAAAACAAGAGAATAAAACGGCGTCGGGTCTTTTCTCAATTAATTTCAATCTTATGCTGGTCTGTTCCTGTATTAATAATTGTCTTTTATCAAAATGACGTTCTCATAAAATCAAATAAAATAAAATAAAAAGCAAAACGTTAAATAAGTAATAATATTGTCCCCTGTCTTTTTTTTTATTTTATATCCAAGTGTACCACTGAAGGACTGACTGTATTTAGTATGATGGTCTGAAATATTTACAATTAAAGTGGGTAACCTGTGCCGTTTTATTTTAATTTTTCCTTAAATATATCCTAATACACACACAACATTGAAGATGAGATATGATTTTATGCAATTGGAAAATTAGATAGAAAGAGAAAAAAAGAACCCAGCTACCCAAAGCACGCGGAGCATTTTTGCGAATAATGGGATATTTAATTACTAGAGAAAAGAAACAGATTGATTGACTCTTGTGTTGTTTTGATCTTATACTCCTAGAAGGCAAAATAAAACCAAAGTGTCTTGTTTTTCTTATTTCTAAAAAATTTAATTTTTAATATGTTTCTATATTCCATCTGTAGATTTCAATGAGTCGCAAATTCTAAATTTTCAATCGAAATTTAGTTTTTTGCCTGAATATGCATGAATGTAATATATTTTAGGATCAACAGGTCATTTGATTTAATCAACTTAATTTTGCGGTTCGCTTCGAAATCCATACAACTCGAAATAAAAAAAAATTAGCTTCAAAGAATATTTATTATTACTATAATGTTGGCGTTGAGTATCTGATGCCATTTATATTTTGTTATCTAAGTTAATTGTTTTCCCTTGAGAAAGAGCTGACTGTCGTCGTTTTCTCTTGACCGATACCTTGTATTCTCCTTTATCTAAATAATTTGAAAAGATCTCTGATAGATATGACCCTTGCCGAGCGCGGATTCTTAATTGTTTCCATTAAATTTGTCCAGGCGATACGTTGAAAATCGTCGGCCGCGTTGCCATAGCAAATCCCAACAATTAACATTTGTTTGATTTTTCCTTTTTAATTACAACAATATTTAGCTATGTTTAAATTATATTATTATACTTTCTTAATTTGAATTATATCTAAGACATTTTTTCCATAGAAAGTTAACTTTGCGGAACGCGATTTTGCTGTGAGCACAATGTATTAATGACGTAACCTCCGCGTTCGGCATGGGTTAACTCTATTTACAGAGGATCGTGGCATTAGTAGCGCAGTTAGAGATGCCCAATTTTGTCTGATATTTAATAAAAAAAAAAAAGATAAAGAGGGAAAAAAGTTCGAAGAAAGGTAGGCAAGTGTTAGCTACGCCACTTTTAATTTAATCATATAATAATATTGAACCAAAACTTGTTTATTTATAAATACCCCCTGAATGTTTTTATTTAGATTCTTTAAGGACTTCTCGGAATTTATCTAAGAAAATATCGGCATGATGTTCATCAAAGGTTAGAGCAGGACGTAATCGTACAGCTGACTCCCCGCATCCTCCGCCCTGGATTCCTGAAATCATACATATATTTGTAGCGAAGATATAAAAAACACTTCACATAGAACACACGGTGTATGGGTAGAACTCAGTTTTTCTTCCATCTAGCCTCTATTATTAGATAACAATCAATATTTTATTAACTTAATTAATTACCCTTTTGTTTTAATTTATCAAGAATCTGGTCTCTCAATTTTGGTGTCTTTGCGTTGACCGAAATGAATGTTCCTCTTCCCCGAGCTTTATGAATCAATTCAGGAAATTCATTTTGCAATGTACATAATCCTTTATATAATTTCGCTCCAGATCGTTGCACTCTATCAAGCAATGATTCTCGTTTGATGATATCCATAACAGCTTCAAGAAGAACTAATTTGCTTGGGTCTCCCATCCAGGTATTGAACACTCGATACGGTTGAGGTGGGCTGGAGATAATATAAAAAATTAATAAAAGACTATATTAAAAAAAAAAAAAGATAAACACTTACATAAGATCAGCTGAATGGAAATAACCACCCAAGAGCATTTTTTTACTGAATGTAACAAGATCTGGAGGTTGTGGTAAGTTGAAATATTCATGACACCACATTTTACCGGTGGGACCGCCGCCTGTTTGAACCTCGTCTATCAAAAGGGAGATTTCTCTCTAAAAAAAAAAAAAATGGATTTTCAAGAAGAGTATATATATATAAATCTTATTCTAGGCTGGGAACGTCCTCCTTTCATATTTAGTTTAAAAAGGGACCTTTTGTGTGTGGTTTAAAAATTCTATACAAAATGAAAAAATCCCATTCAAGTCTCATTTTAATTTTCAATGTTAAAGCTCTCTAACCAATTGGTACTTGGTAAAATTCTCTATCGTTTAAAAAAATCCCTTTCCCTTGGTGCAGAGATAAATGTCTTGCTTCACATACCAAATGTCACTGGTTCGCTTCCCGCTTCCCTGAGCGACAAAAATTTATTTAAATTAGTTGGCTACCAATTAATTTAAATAAATAAGGACGAAAAAGACTTAAAAAAAAAAAACAATCCATCCACTGTTTCCCAATCTAAATTGGACTTCCCCTACCCTCGTTAGTGGTAGGCGGTTTCAAACCCTGATCGGAAATATACATAGTCTAAAACCACCACCGGAATATTCTCTGGACATCCATCCATGCATTACAATGTCTAAAAGAGATAATACTTGTAATGGTACTTATATTGTATTTAAATGCCTATTAAGGAATAAATGTGATTGGAATAGCCTCCCTGCTATCTTCCTTAAAACCTATAATCTTCAATCTTTCAAATCCAATCTCAACAAGCACCTTTTAAAGTTTCCACTTTCTCCTTTCCCTAGTTGCAGTGTGACCACTGTTTGGACCTTATGATTTTTTTCAAAATTTGACCCTATAGAATTACATTATAGGGAACGTCAACGTCATAGGCTACCTGTTGTTTCGGTATCGTAGGGTACAATCGCCCTGCTGCCTTGTTGTTGTTATAGTTTGTCGTAATGGTTGGTGATCGGATGGTATAATGAAACAATTGTTTACCCCCCCCCCCCCCAACCCCCCAAAGAACAAACGTAATTTTGAAAAAGACGATGACCGGCTAGATGATGATGATGATGATCATCGATGGGTTCAGTCAGATTGGAATAAAAACAAGAAAAAGAAAAAACTCTGCTTTATTATTGATTTGATGTCAGTCGTGTCTTCCACCAATACGGTCCAATGGAAGAGATGTTCATCACATGAGAACCCCAAAGAGAAAACCTATATGACATTTGTTGTGCTGATTCAAAAAAAAAAAAAAAAAATTTGTCTGTTTTGAGCGAGATCAGGAAAAAACTTTTTCTTGTTTTTATTCGAACTGGCTGCTATTTATCCAAATTAGTAATAATAATAATTTTTTTATATATCCTAATTTTGTTTATAGTGCTCTGATGATGATGGCTTTCAAAGTCGAAAGGATATAATAAATTTATTTACCTCAACAGATCAACGCAATTTATTTAATAGTTTTGAGTCTATTTCGGTGTTTTTTTTTTTTAATTTATTTATTTTTATTTATCCTTCGTCGACCGAAATAGATCCACCCACTATAGCCACGGACTGGTTTGTGGCTTCAAAATAAAAAAACATTTCTTACTTTTAAAGTAATAGCTTGAAGAGCTTGGAAAAATTCAGGAGATGCTTCAAGATCGCCTCCTTCCGAAAGAATAGGCTCAACAATAATCCCAGCTACTGGAATTCCTTTATTTTTCCATTCTTCAATTAATTCTTCAACCTGAAGAAGAAAAAAAACATTTCAGTAACAAGGAGACATCACATATAATATAATACATGGAGAATTCTATAAATTAATATAATTTAAATTTGGAAACTTCTGTATCAAGGTTTTATCACTTTTTTTTTTTTTTTTTAAATAGAAAGTACAGCATTCCCACCATTTTTGGTAAGAAATATAATAGGATTGACAATTTTTTCATTTTTAATTAATATCGAGTTATAATTAGAAAAATAGAACTATTCAATGAACTTAAGTGAATTCTAGTAGTTCAGTAGTGACTAGATCAGTTTTTCTCAAAACTTTTTTCATTCCCACCCCCACTTCCCTTTTTTAAATTTGAGTCGAATCATCCAGACCTGATTTTAATAAAAAAAAATTTTTTTTAATGTAATTTTAATTTTGCCATGTAAAATTTTATATTCATATCTTGCATAGTTTCTGAGAAAAACAAAAGGTAAACTTTTGATAATTTTAGTGAAAATGAACGTTTCGATTTCTTGAAATGGACAATTTTTTTGAAAAAAATTTCTTTATATAAATTACATCTGAATAGTTATTTCTTCATTTATTTATTGGCAGTTTGGTAAAGGTTTCACTCGAAACGGTAATTTTCGCTAAAATTTTCAAAACTATACCATTTTTCTCAGAAACTACGCAAAATATAAATGTAAAATTTTACATTAGCTCAATGAAAACAACAAATGAAAAAATTTTCATCAAAATCTAAGGTGATGGGCGTCAAAACTACACCAATACAAGTAAGAGGTAAATATTAAAATATTGAAGGTGAAGTAAATAAAAAAGTATTTTTTTTTATTCTGCCCCTTTATGTTAACTTTTCGGCTTTGATTAAGACGATCCTCAAAGCTCTTTAGGATCACAAAATACTATTAATAATTGTGATCTTTTCTACAATCGTAATGCTTTAACGATGATCTATCAGCAAAAATAAATTCACAAAATATATTTAAAAATATTTTTTGGTCTCGGTTCCGATAATTTTATGTGGCAATTTTTTTAGGATTATTCCTTCTCGTTATTGTGGAGTCTGGTTACTCGAAACCTGTTATTTTGTAACCCATTGTTCTCTCTTTGCCCTTTCATTTTGAGAACTTCATCCTTGAGTTTTGATTTATTATTATTTTTAAACAGAATGTATCATCTTTTCTTATTTTGGTTACAATATTTGGATTTTTTTGCGCCTCCCTTCTAAGCTCCTCTAGGGGGAGGAATAATAAAAGCATTGACGAAAAGTCTTTGTGAAAACGAGTTCTAACTTGTTATATCTCTGCCATTATCTTCTTGCAAATACTTAAATCTGCATCTGCATGTGTTTTAAGATAAAAATTTAATTAAGATAATTGTTTGAAATTATCAAGTGATTTTTTTTTTTTTTTATAAAATTTTATAGCCATTCAAGAGATTTGTTATATGAGAAAATTAAAACGATAAGATTAGATAAATAGATAGTAAATAATACACTAAGACAAGGGAAATAATAAGTAACCCACATCTCAGAAGAAGATAAGAAGATTTTTTTTACCCTAGCTAAGCATCGTTTGTCTTCCGCTTGATTTTCACGTTTATTCTCTTCTAATGGATATTTATAAGATGGGAATGGAGCCGCTGGCCATTCCATTGCTGGGATATCCAATTTATGAATTGGTTTGCTTCTTGTCGTGCTCAAAGAACCTAATGTTCTCCCATGAAATGCACCTTAAAGAAAAAAGTTTTTAAATTTTTGATTATGTTAAGAGAAGATCAATGTCTTTTATTATTATACAATCAGCTAATGCACTTAACTTTAAGTCATTATGTTATATAATTAATTATATGGCCTTGGAATATTAAAAATAGTTTGATTTTTTTCCGTGTATCTAAGAGAGGCACAATTGTTCTCATTGTTCGGTGAAGAATATAAGAATACGATTACCTTCAATTTTTCAAAATTTTCTACTGGTTCCTTTAAATTTAGTGAAGAGGCTTGATCGTCTTTGAAAGAAATTTGTTTGGAAACTATGTTTAATAAGTTTTGTGAATTGTTATTTGGTAAAACAAAATAAATCATTGCCATTTTTTTTATATGAAATTTCCCGTTTAAATAAAACATATTATTGTATATGTCACTCGAAAGGGAAATTTTTCCTCTACTTATTGGTTTTCTTGATTTTTCTTTTAGGTTTAAGTCATGAAATTGAAATGGCAAGTGAGCATTTTCGACATTTGTTCGCGTTTATTCGTGACGGGATGTTAAAAAATTTTCATTGGTAGCAAAAGTGTCATTTATGACTTTAACGTCGGTCGCAGCACAGTTCGAGTCTCCCCAATGGATTTGATGTCACTTTTGATCTTCTCCATATTGTCGCGGCTTTCAACAACTAATGCTAATTTTTGTTAACTTGTCATTCCATTTTAATGAATTAAAAATAAACGAAAATTTAATCAAGTGTATAGAGAAAAAATTTTATATTTTATTTTGGCGGGAAATTAATTTCACATTAAAAAAAACGACAATAACTTACTATCCAATAAAAAAGAAATTATTTGTGAATGGCATAAATATCAAGAATCACTATTTAATTTTGATATTTTAGTAAAATATGAATAAAGCAGAGTGTGCCTTCATGGCATTAGACTTAAAAACAAATTTCCAAGTGATGCCTACCGCTGTCACAAATGAAATGAAACATCAAATTTTTTTTGGATAAAATCGTCCAATCGGAAATAGAATTTAAGTCTGAGATAATTCCAAAGCCTACCTCCTCCTATTCGTATTCTAAATAAAAAACTAAAAAACGAATCATGTATCATTACCAATTACCATTATTCCTATCCCTAGATATATTTTATTTGCAATTTATCGGCAACAGAAACTCCCCCCCCCCCCTTGGATTTTACAGGGGATGAGAAAGTGGGGTCCTCTTGCTGAAAGGAATTGATTAATTCTTAATGTCTATTCTAGAAGATAATATTTAATCACATGAAATCTCAATTTAAAATGATTTCATAATTTATGTCATTTTAAAGCTTCTGTAAATTTTTAAATATATGAATAGCCTCTATCATTATCTTCGAAAATATGTATAATATATTTAAATCAAATCATTAATATAATTATATTTTTAAATTCCATTTAATTTGCATTATTTATTTTTATTTTCAAAAAAATGTGAATTCTAAATTATATAAATTAGATGTTGATTCAATTCATGTTTAAAAAATAAGTTCAGAAATTTATTTAAAATAAAAATAGTAATCCTACCAATAAAGGACAAAATGGCCATCTTGGGAGCACCGGGCGGTTTATTTAGCATACATGAAGTTAATTCTTCTTCCGTGAAAGGTACATCAGCTCCGCCACGTTCTTTCTTCTTATAGCGTATGAACATATTCTTAAAGGCGTTCTCATTACTGCACGAGCCACACATCATTGTTTGGATATGTGTCAGTCCAGGAGGTCCAACCTGAAATCATTGATTTTTATGTTTAGAAAGATTTATTTAATATATTTTAAAAATCACTCTTTCTTTAAAAAGTTTCCAAATTTTACAATTGTTTCTGACAAATTTATTTGTATTTATTATATTTGCATTATTGTGGAGCATCACAGGAAGAAAATGAGGGAAAATAAATAAAATGGAAGACTGGTAATTATTCAAGAAGATTTCAGTCATTTGGAAGGAATAATATAATAGAGAAAAGTAAAGCATTGTTGATTAACCTCTTCTGTCTTTCTTGTCTAACAATAGTTCACCTGTTAGTCTTGAGAGTGTCAATGGTTTATTAGCAGGATTAGACACCTCAATGGGGAAACTTTTTAATAATGAGTTTCACGGACAAGCCACTAGTATTGCATCAACTGATTGAATTGAATTTAGAAATGTATTGCTCTATTAACCATTTGGCTATGCTCTGATCATCACTAGATACACTTTATCAAACTAATCATATAAAATTATAAAAATATTAAAAAAATATTTACCGACTCTCTATGTAGAATAAGAAGTGAGTAGGCTTTATTTTTCATCCCCCCCCTCCCCCCCTCCCCCCCCACCCCCCCCCCACCCCCCCCACCCTCCAAAGAAGAAACGACGTCGAAACTCATATAAACAACACTCAAATAACGTGTGTTGGAAAAACCGGCCCGCCCACAACCCCT